>OV049924.1:305390814-305574578 GCA_920104205.1 Eupeodes latifasciatus | reverse complement strand
GAGTGTACTCTACTTAACACCTCTTAATGTATTTAGCAAACAAGTAGCTGCAGGCGCTGCTATTCGCCTCAAAACTTCATCGCAGTAGATTAACAACAACATTGGCCACTCCGTAATTCTTAGGTATTTAGAATCAATTCTAAAGCACAACAAGAGTCGAAATTTTGACCCTATTCTGATCCTTAAAAGGATCTTTTCTCCACATTTGCTCCTACATACAGAAAAATGAACCCCATATCATCCTTAACGATTTTTCATCGTCCTCATTTCATCCTACATGAATCTTTAGGATTCTTTCCGTTTTTCTTCGCATATTTTGTGAACCAATGAGTCCTAAATTAAGGTTTATATCAACATAGAAAATATGTAGATATCGTCCTCTTTTCATACTTAATAGACCTACATCAGGGGCGAACGCAGAAAAAAATTTCAGGGGGGGGTTTCAAAAAATATATATTATATTATTTTTTTATTTTAAATGTCAAGTGTTTTTTTTTCTTTTTTGACACTATTTTATATAGGTACTAAGAAACATGTATGAATAAAAATTAAAAAAATATACATATACACATATATGACTTGCTTTCACGATTGGCAAAACAGTTTGACTCTGACTTCAAAGCTAAAACTTAATTTGTATATGCATTATGCATGTATAACTATAGTATAAGTTTGTATGCCTTTTTTTCTAGTTGCCGTGATGAGGTGAGATTTTTCTATTTTCACAGTTCTCTTTTGTTCTCACCATGAAAATACTAGAAGTAATGACTTTGAATGCGCTCCGAAACTTTAGACTGAAGACATAGGGTCATATTCATAGTTCATTGATAAGTTCTGATTTTGTCTTTGCTAAATTAAACTACAGTTTATGTTATTCATAGACAATTTAAACCCATTTTAAAACGATAATCTGGAATCTAAAAATAAACACGACGGAACCTATGTTTATACTACGTTTTCACCGGGCACTAAACCGAGATTTAGCTAGATTTGTCACAAATCTCCTTGAAATCTCGAAGATTTACCATACAAATTTTAATCTCCTCAAATGAAGATTTCAAATAAAACTCATTGAAATCTACTTGGAAACATTAGTTTGTCAAATCAAACAAACTTTTTTTTCGGAGAATAATTGTTGAACCGACCCATTTAAACGCCAATTTCGTTTATTGACAGATGCAAATGTCAACAAAAACTATCTGTCTCACTTCCATATGACTCAAATTCAAAACAATAAACAACTTTCAAGAAATCACAGACGAAATAAAATTTAAGTATACAAAAATAATAAATATGTACTGAATGTACATGAATGTATATGAATATAATAAAACTAATTACTTACAGATGATGAGTGAACAAATACATTTTTTTTTCTTTTTAAAAGGACAATAATTTTAAGTTTGGTTGTTATGACATAAACCAAACGTCAAATTAATCTCCTTTTCTTTGGTGGAAACACCTAATGATTTATTTTAAATCACTTGCCTTAAATCTCGGATTATTTGTTGGTGGAAACGTACTATTAAGCTGTTTCTAAATCTATTAAACGTCAAAAATAAACAAACTGATTGAGAAAATTAAGTTACGAGATATTGTATTTAAACATTTAAAAACAAAAATTAAAACTTCAAAAGACTTAAGCATAATATCAATATTTTGATATTTTGCTGGATGTTGGAATGCTACCAACTAACAAAAAACGAAAGCTCTACTTAACCCGATGGGACCCCTTTGAAATAGATGAAGACCATTCGTGTGAAAGGTATCGATTCGATAAAAAAATTGTCAAGTTTATAATTGATCTTCTAAAATTTCTCAACAAAGAGCAAACAAAATAGTTTAAAGGGTTTCAAAGATTTTGGCTCTCCAGCTAACGCAATTTATTTTGTTACCCTCTACAAGCTATTTTGTATAGGTTTAAGTGAAATTTTTCAAAATTGTAGTAGAATATATGCCTTAAACCTGTTTCTAACTAAACAGAGCTGGAAAATTCTTTATGAATAGCAGCTGTGTCTAACCTACATATATGTTAAATTTAGACTCAGTTCAAATACACTCGGGTTTAAAATATGACTATGAATATGCCCCATATTGTTTTGTGTCTTACATTAAGGTATGTTTAAATGCAGAAACGCATTCAAATGTTTAAAAATATTGAATTAAGGTGACATCACGTAACTTTCATTATTAGTTTGATTCTTGTTCTTGAAAAATAGGGAAAAAACGCGACAAAGGCAAACAGGGTTGCTGTTTTTATTTTAAAATATTCTTATGTCACAATTCAAGAAGTGAAAAAAGTTAAGTTAAACATTTTTTTTAATTTACAGTTAAAAGTAACATAAATGAACCGAACAATTTTTCGGTGGTTTGACATTTAAATACATACGTCATAAGTGGCCGTGAGATCGTCATTTTCTGTTTTCAATTTTTCATTTTTAGCCATAAGAAACATGGCGAAAGGGAGCATCTCTGTGTTAATAATAATATTTAGCTTTATACAAAAAGTTAAAAACCCTTCATCTTCTACCTTAGTGTTTGAAAATAAAAATACTAAACATTTTAATTGTTAGTACCTATTAATGAAAACAAGAAAAATATTTGTCTTTCTTTACCAAAAAATACAGAAATTTATTGTTCTAATTTAGCGTGTTTGTGTTTTGTGCACAATTTCTATCACCGTAGCAAATTTATTAAAATTTTTTGTTTAACATAGTTTTAGAATTTGAGTTGGAAATTAATTTTGTACCATTTCTGTTTTTCTTTTTTTTGGACAATAATGGATATTTGATTACTGCACATATTCTGATATTTCGGAGGGGGTTTTAACCCCCAAAACCCCTACCTGCGTTCGCCCCTGACCTACATGGTCGTGTACCTGCTTTTTTTTTGTTGTGACAACAGATGATGACAATGACAACAATGATGGTGGAAATGACAAGGATGGAGCTGGTGATGATGAAAATGGTAACGATGGAGCTATTAAAGTCGACAACACCAACGACGATGACATCAACGACGACGACTCCGACGACAACGACGACGAAGAAGACGATTTCGACGAAGAATTATGACTTTTGAATTAATCACTAATGTTTAAAAAAAACTGTTTTGTTTAATGTATAAAAGAAGGATAAAATTAAAATATAAATTATTTTATTTTAAAAAGATTCATAATAAATAAAATGAAAGAAAGTGAGAGAGAAAGGGAAAAGCAAGTAGGAAAGAGAGAGAGAAAGAAAAATCGTATTTTGTCCGATAACTGCCACTATTAGGTTCAAATGAGGAGCAACTTTTAACAGTAAGTGATCCTCTTTTGAATCTCTTTGAACCTCAGAGAACTTGAATTTTGGGGACGAAAATAGGGCCAAAATTTCGACTCGGGTAACCTCAGAGAACCTGAAATTTGGGGACGAAAATAGGGCCAAAATTTCGACTCGGGAAAGACTACACCATTTCGACAATAACTTCCAGATTTCTATACCTTCCAGATCTTTCTTGGAGGATAGGGCATTCCTGGAAGACGAGTCAATCCATTTTTATACAGATGGTTCAAAAATAAAAGAAAGGGTTGGTGGAGATGTGTACTCTGAACGACTGAAATTAAGTCTCTCATTCCGCCTTCCCAATCATTGTAGCGTGTTTAATATTCATCTTTGCTGGGTGCCAGGCCATAGAGACATTCCAGGTAACTGTAAGGCAGATGAACTCGCCATGAATGGTACAGTACAAGCCATTCTACCACGTTTGGCAATTGCTGGCATACCAATCGCTCCTTGTAAACTATTGCTAATACAAGACGCTATCAAGAAGGCAAAATTCATGTGGAACAACATCACCAGTCACCACGCAAGCACGCCACGCCGCGGCTAGACGTATTCTCAAATGACTTTTGCAGAAGCTGTATGGACGAGAAAGAGGAGGAAACAGTTCTTCACTCTCTTCGTACATGCACTGCACAAGCTAAAAAACGCAAGAATTACCTAGAAGAATTCTTCTATAACGATCTAAATCATATTATAGCATAATCAGCCTCTCACGTTTCATTAGGGACTCAAACTGGTTCCATTGAGTTTAGGAGGAAGCCTCAAGATTCATGTGGTATCACAATGGGCCATTAACCTGGCCTAAGTGTGTCCTATTCCATCACGGACAGCCACTTTAACCTAACCTTACCTAGTTCTATGGCTTGAAAAATAGATCGAATAGAATAATATCACATTTTTACACTATCTTCAATAGTCAAAGCGTTTTAAGCACGTTACAAAAAGGCAAGCAAAGCGCTTACAATGAATGAAGCTGCAAAAACATTAAGTAACAAAAGAGATCAAATATCTAGGTTTGAAACTAAATCCAACGTTAAATTTCAAAATTCATTTATTGGACAAAGCCCAAAACTAACATGGAAAAATATCTTCTGCAAGAAATAAATTAATTTATCTACAAAATACAAAATATTTAATTCAGTAGTGAAATCAACACTTTTGTATGCTTCTCAGGTTTGGGGATCAGAAGAATATGAAGAAATCGAAAAATTTTATTGCACTTTCATAAAGAAACTTTTCAACCTACCTCTGAATACACCTATTTATGCCATATATTAAGAAACAGGACTTCCAAAATTTCTGACAAGCACGCTGAATTCTCAGGGGGATGACATCATTAAGGTCTGCAGCAACCATAAGAACACAACATTTTAACATTGCTTTATCCACATTACCATATTTTGTTTTTCTTAGTTTTTTTTTGGCATCTGTTTGAACTTTCTTCGGCAAACTTTAAAATTTTGCATTCGTTCTTTAAAATTGTCGACAATGTACTAAACGATACACCACATTTTTCTGCAACATCTTTTTTCTTTTCTCCCCTTTTACCTTTTTCAATCTTCGATAACTTCTCTGATAGCGAAATAGCTTTGCGCTTCGACATTTTGGCAACAACTCTCGAACTTAGAATGCCAACTCAAACAATTGACCTGTTGATATGCGTAACATTTCTAAAACACATCCATGCATACACACATTCACTTTAAGAAAATTCTTCCCAAAACGGGGAGTTCCCTTTTAAAATAAGGAATACAAATCGTAGTTTTCAAATTTTAAAATTGACATTTCGTTATAAAGAAACAACTTTGCTCTCGGGCCAGAAAATTAGTTCCTTATAAAGAGAATTTCGCTATAGAGAATTTCGTTATAAAGAACCTAATTCATATGGGATATTTCTTAAGGGGAAGGGGCACAAAATGAAATTCGCTATAGAGAGAATTACGTTATAAGGAAGTTCGTTATAAAGAAGTTTCACTGTAACAGAATTCTATTGAATTCGAAAAACATAAATAAAAATATTCTTATTTATTTTTGTCGACCTGGCTGACGGCATAGCCATAGCATTTGAATCCAAAATATTGTATAGAATTCTGCAAATTAATGTAAATAAATGAATTACTACTTTCTAATTTTAATGATTTTATTGCATAATTTTACATTTTAAAACAATTTTTTACTGATGTTTTGTTTGAATGGAAATGAAATTATTGATTTCATCTGAATAATTTTTATTTAAATTTTTTCAAATATACAAACGAAAATAATTATTTTTTTATTATTATAATAAAATCTATAATAAAAAAAGCAGAATTTAAGAAAACATGGAAAATAGATTTTCTAGTCACTATTCTTTTTTATTAATAAGACTGTTTAGTATACCTAAAAATAAATAAAAATCAATTGCACATTGTTTACTTTTGAAATGTGTAATTAAAATTCAACGTGTAATATTTGTTATTACTTTCATAGATACGTGATGCGAATGAAGTGTAATTTTGTATTCTAGTTTTAATTTTAACCACTTTATGATGATTTTTAAAAATTTGAAGGGTTATTTTTCCATTTAACATTATTAAAAATAAACATAAAATATTTCCAATTAAATATAATTTGAATGTGATATGAGAGGTATTTACATGTTTTGAGTACAAAGTTTACTTACTTTACATTTACGAACTTTGAAAACTTTTCCTCTTTTTTGTCATATGCCTTTTAAATGCCATTAAACAAAATAAAAAAATGAGTTTGACACATTTTTCGACATAAAAAGACCTCAGGGGGATCTCAACAACGTTATACCCATACCTCTATAATTAATGCACGTTATTGGCATAATGATACCTTTTCGTCAGTCTTCATGCTTTTTTGCGTGCATTCCTGTCCGTGCATTCCTGTCCCTAAAAAGCAAACAGTCACTGCTACAGAATATAGGCCCATTGCCATTCTTCCGTTTCTTTCAAAGGCGTTTGAAAAGACTATTTTGAAGCAGATACAAAAATACCTAACAATCAACAACCTGTTAAGTTCCTGTCAATCTGGTTTTCGTCCAAAGCGCAGCTGCAAATCAGCCTTACTTTTCGTGACTGATGAAATAAGAATCGCAATGGACAATGATTACATGACACTGCTAACGCTTCTAGACTTTTCAAAGGCCTTTGATACTGTTAGCCATCCAATTCTGTGTAAAAAGCTGCGGAGAAGTTTTGGTTTTTCCTTAGAATCCTGTAAGCTTGTTCATTCGTATCTTAGCGGAAGACAACAATGCGTGGTGACAAGCGAACGTTCTTCTTCCTTTCTCAATGTCTTAGCTGGAGTGCCTCAGGGATCCATCCTTGGACCAATCCTCTTCTCACTATATGTAAACGAGCTTCCACATGTTGTTAAAAATTGTCTGATTCATCTTTATGCTGATGATGTACAGCTCCTTATAAGTCGACCCTTTGTAGCAAAAAATGATGCCGTAGATTTAATGAATGAGGACCTGCTCCTCATTCTACAGTGGTCCAAAAAGAACCATCTTTGCTTAAATCCTCTCAAATCAACAGCTCTTCCGATCTATCGTAAAACCTTTGATTTTTCGGTCCTAAACCCCTTAAAGCTTGAAGGCGAAGTCATTGACTATGTCAGTACTGCTAGAAATTTAGGGATAATTTTCAATCGTACCCTAACATGGAACGACCACCTTAATAGTGCCATTGGAAAAGTCTATGGTAGTCTTCGTGCTCTTCAGTTCACTCGAAGTTTCATCCCTACAAAAACTAAATTGCTACTTGCCAAAACTCTTTTACTACCTTTGATGTTATATGCATGTGAAGTTTTCTGCAACTTGGACTCTGCCACTAGCCGCAAATTAAATGTTGCATATAATAACATTACCCGCTATGTCTATAATCTGCGACGGTATGACCACATATCGAACTTTGCACAACGTATATCTGGCTGTAGTCTTGACAGTTTACTAAACTTCCGATCGGTGAGCTATCTGCATGAAATCATTCAAACTCAACAACCGGATTATCTTCATAACAGGCTGAACTTCCCTAGTTCATCAAGGTCTTTTGTCCTTATATCGGGTGATTTTTTTGAGGTTAGGATTTTCATGCATTAGTATTTGACAGATCACGCGGGATTTCAGACATGGTGTCAAAGAGAAAGATGCTCAGTATGCTTTGACATTTCATCATGAATAGACTTACTAACGAGCAACGCTTGCAAATCATTGAATTTTATTTACAAAATCAGTGTTCGGTTCGAAATGTGTTTCGCGCTTTACGCAAATTTTATGCGTTTTTTTTTAAAAAAAAGTTCTCAAGCTCTTAAAAAATCACCCATTATATTAAACAATGTCCTCTTTTCAATGGAGGACAATAAATACACAATGGGTGATTTTTTAAGAGCTTGAGAACTTTTTAAAAAAAAAAAACGCATAAAATTTGCGTAAAGCGCGAAACACATTTCGAAACGAACACTGATTTTGGTAATAAAATTCAATGATTTGCAAGCGTTGCTCGTTAGTAAGTCTATTCATGATGAAATGTCAAAGCATACTGAGCATCTTTCTCTTTGACACCATGTCTGAAATCCCGCGTGATCTGTCAAATACTAATGCATGAAAATCCTAACCTCAAAAAAATCACCCGATACAACCTCGATTTAAATATCTCATTACTGAGCGTCAATTTTTTGTCCATGTTACACGCCTTTGGAACTCCCTGCCTACCGCGATGAGAAGTATAAGAAGCGTAAATAGGTTTAAATCTTTAGTTTTTAATTATTTGGCAAATCGTTGATAATATTTATTAGGTAAGTTCTCATCTTTCTCATTTTTCTTTTTATTATATATTTGTAAATAGAACCACTTTTTTTTTTTCTCTTTTTCTTTTTTATTTAAAATTCAAATTCCTAAATTAATTTAAAAGCTGCAAAACTTTATAAGACTCATATCCTACTTTGTAAGCGATTTTGAAATAAATAAATACAAATACAAATACATTCTATGAATTGTTCGGCTGATATACCATCGGCTCCCGGAGTTTTATTTTGTTCAAGCCATCTTACAGCCTTCTATGCTTGATGACGGTAGCATAAGGGCTTCTCCTTGAGATAATCATTTACCGATTCATTAAAGACCACTACCTATCCCTGCAATATGCTTACTGTATTGTTAAACAGATTTTTCTCTCCGTCATTGAAAAATGTGCAGAGCGATGTAACGGGTTGTCCATTTTGCGCTTTCAAAAGTATAAGGCTGGAATTCGACATCTGTAAAACTAAGTTGTAAAACCAATTTTTTGTTTCACTAGAAAGTCTGACATTTACGAAATGGAATTGCACAACGCATACAAATTGTAAAACCTATATATGTATAACAATGGTGATTCTGCCACAGCCACATATAGTGCTTCAAGAGGAGATTACGCAAGCTATTGGAAAAATTGTGAAGCAATTTAAAGAGACTGGGTTGGTTACAGATATTGTAAGACCAGTGCAATGTACATCATCGTTTCGCTTGTACCACTGAAAATATCGCTGCTGTAATTGAAAGTGTTGCCGAAGACCAGAATGTGCCGTTTCCTCGTCGTTCTCAAGAATAAGGACTGTCTTACGGCACATTATGGCGTATTTTGCATTTGGATATACACCTACATCCATATAAAGTCCAGGGTTGGGTTCGATATCCCGGTTTTTATATTCCCGTTTCTTAAAATCCCGATTTTAAAATCCCGTTTTTTTACAATCCTGCTTTTTATAATCCCGAAAAAACTAGTTGTTTAATTTTAAAAAATCACGCGATTTTTTAAAATTAAACAACTAGTTTTAGTTGCAAAATCGAAATTAGAAAAAAAATTAAAAAATGAGATATTTTTCTAGATTCATTTTATTGTAACCTTTGACAAATACAACATATCAAAAAATAAGGAATATAAAGTAAAATAGTATTCTTTTAAAACAAACTCAAATCAATTAACAAAGTCAACGATAGCAGTGAAACCGTTATCGAGAGGTAGATTTGCTTTAGGATCAGGATGCATATTTTTTGTGCAAGAGTTAATATTGTAAACAAAAATGAATGTTTATGTACAGTAAAAACAAATTACAAATTACGATATTATAATATTTTAGTCAAGTAATTTAACATAAAAACCTTTGACTCCTATTGTTATTTAGTTTGATGCACGTATTTTGTAAAAAAAAACGGGATTGTCGGGATTTGACGGGATTTGAAAAAGCGGGATTTTAATTGATCGGGATTTTGAATAAGCGGGATTTTAAAAGACGGGATTTCAAAAAATCGGTATTTTAGAAGACGGGATTATAAAACTTTTTTTTCGGGATTTTTTAAAAACGGGATTTCAAAAAGCGGGATTCCGATACGCTCCCTAAAGTCCAGCTCACGTAACAACTGAAGCAAGCTGACCATTTTCAGCTTTTTTCATTAACAAAACGTCACTGTTTGGTGCGCTCTTTGGTCCGGAGGTGTGATTGGACCCTACTTATTTAAAAACGACGATGAAACGACTGCCACCGTCTATTCGGAGCATTCGGTCATATGATAACCGACTTTTTTTTGCTTGCTATTGAAGAATACGACTTGGAGAACATGTTGTTTCAACAAGACGGTGCCACATGCCACACAACTGGAGCGAATATGACTTTATTGCAAGAGACATTTCCTGGACGCGTAATTTCTCGTCGTGGCGATTTTAACTGGCCACCAAGATCATGCGACTTGACACCGTATGTGTAGATAAACCTTTTACTCTTAAAAACTGCACTTAAAAACCAACATTCGTCAAGTTATGACCGAAATACCGCCCAATATGTGTCAAAAAATGGAAGAAAATTACCTCAAAAGAATCGATGCTTGCAACAATTCGCGTGGTGGTCATTTAAATGATGTTTTTCTAAGCTCTGTATTCGTCTTTAGTTGCCGGAGCATTGCTGGTTATGCAACATTCTTACGTTCAATAGCTTACTTGCAATCATCATCGAACTAGCCGCTTCGATCTCTCTGAGCCTAAGATTGGGTTGGTGGCACTAATGACAGTATTGGTGAGGCGTGTGCATTTCTTATTGACACCCATCGTCCTGTCTCCACGACTTACTCTTCCTGAGATTCGTGTAGATTCGAACCTAATTGCTGAAGCCAAATGCAATACCGTCATCAGGCTCGAGTGGGGTGACTCTACTCAATCAGCGAACAATGGGTGCCTGCGTAATATCTGAACACCGACTCCCGACTTATTTTTGATGGCATTTTCAACTTACGCGTGGTATGTGTCTTTCCCTTCGTCAGGGGACTTCTCGGTAGGCACATTGTGAAGGTGTATAAGGTTACTTACTTACTTCTGGTATCCGGTCCGGTCCTCGCTCAACATGCTTCTCCACCTTCCCCGGTTGTTGGCTGAAATCATTCAGTAGCACACCCTAAAGCTTCGGGTGTCTAGGTCTCCACCAACCTTGCATGGTCTTTCCCTCTGTCTTCTACCGCAAAGGGCTTACCGGATAGGCTCTTCTTCGCTCATGCGTGCTACGTGCCCAGTACACCTTAGTCTACCAAGGTATATCTCTGGGGCTATATCAGCATCTCGGTATTATTTTGTATTACTCATTATTATACCTCTTCTGGAATTGTCCTTCCTTGCAAATAGGGTCAACTATTAAGACTTTTCTTTCGAACGAAAGATAAGTGGTTAAGTTGTCTTTGACTGAGCAAATAAGTATCAGATCCATAAGTGAGAACTGGTAGGACCATAGTCTTAAACAGCAGTAGTTTGGAATTTATGATGGTGTTTTTGGATTTAAATAGTCTTGATAAACTATAGTAGGTTCTGTTAGCTTAATGAAGACGTCTGCATATTATGGGATTTTTAATAGGTTAATAATTTGAAATTTTCCTCTCATGCGAAGAGACATTTAATTTCGTTTCTAGCGTTAAAACCGATGATAGTTGTCTTCACTACTATCAGCACATCCCTTCTTCGAGAACATGGTGTTTTGTATGACAGCTGTTATACACGTATTTCTTCTGTAAAACTCTATTAACTGTCCATCTTATTTCTTGTAGTAGTAGTTGATTGGATTGGTCATTGATCCTAATTCATTGAAATTATCAATATCATAGTGTAATCAATCCATTTCCGAGTCTTGTACGTTTTGTGATGTTTTTTTTTTTTTTTTTTACAAGACGAAGTAACGTTTTTGACATCTGGTAAAATTTTGGGAAAAATCGAAGTGACAGTTTAAAAAAAAAAGTAAGAACCCACAAAAATATTACTCAAACTTGGCGAAAATGGACTTAAATGTCTTTTTAAAAATGAAAAATATTGTCTTCAAGCTAATTTCATTTTATAGAAAATATTGTTTTCGATTTCAATTAAATTTTTATAAAAATCCAACAGTCAGTTTTTTTTATAAAAATTAAAATCGACAAGCAATAGTACGCAAAATTGGTAAAACTTGATTTTCGATTCTCGATATCTAGTGAATAAATCAAAGTATTGACTTTAAAATGATATCATTTTGTGCTAAATTGTATATAAATAAAAACTTTCAAAAAATGAAAAACCTAAAATTGACAGGAATTCGTTCTTTCCGAATTTATGGCTGTTCATTTTTTGTGGTAAATTTTTTTTCGAAATTGAGGACTCCCAAATCTTAACGTTTCAATTCATCTTTATAAAAGTTGTTAAATTTAAAAATAAAAATTCTAATCTTTCACAAAATAAAATAAATGTTTGTTTTCTTTTATTTGCAGGTAATTTTGATTGTCTTCTATTTATTTTAAATAATACTTGGCCAAAGTCACCATAGAAACCCTGGAGGATGCTATTACTAAGTATGAAATCAAATTTTGAAACGAGAGCTTATGAAAGAGCCAATTGGAGAAGGAAGGCGCTTTTTCTAAATAAATTAATTTTGCATTTAATATTTTTTTGACCAACATATCTACAATTTAAATACTTAATAGAATTTTTATATCCACGAAATGATTGTTATCTTATTTATCAAGATGGTTTTATATTTGAATATAAATCAATTATTTTTTTTAATTTAATCTTAATATCTTCTACATGACTTCTTACCAAGATCCAAGGATTTCAATTCCCTTTCCATATAAGTTATTACCTTTGTTTCGCTTATGGAATATGTTAAAATTTGTATGTCCCAAGGAAGGTCAAGTATTTGTGCTTTTGGATAACAGTGTTTATTTTGTTTTTATAAAACGCTCCGTGGGTATACATTAATTTGCATTCATTAACATCAAAGCTAGACCACTTAAAATTGCTTAAAAATAAAATTTTAGATAAAGAATATAATTTTAATATTCCCAAGCTGGAAATACCTTTTGTGTTTCGTTGTTTGATTAGGATTAATTAATTGGGAAGCATGATGCGGAATATATGGAATGGGATATAATGGATATTTGCCGATATCTAAAGGGTGTTTTTCTTTTAGACATTTGGTTTTGAAAGTCGTCATTTTATTTATTCTCAATTTTGTTTGCCATTTTTGAAAGATAGACTCATTCCTGAACAATAGATCGTTTGCAAAAAGATGAGATCAGACTCTTTACTCACTGTTTTGAGATTTTTCTTAAGGTGGCATGCAAAAATAATTTTCTGACCGAGTTAGATCTGAGGGTATGAGTTCAATCTCAGAGGGATGAGATCGATCTCACAATGAAAGTTTTCCATGAGATAGAGCTCGTATTTACATATATCCAAAAAGATGAGAAAAGACATGATTACATGAGATCGATCTCACAAATTGTTAAGCATGGTATTTCTCGGACTCAGTTCACAAGAAACCATAAAAATGGCCGAATTTCTTGTAAATTATGTTGGAAAAAGAATTTATTTGGGCAAAAGGTGTTAATTTAATGAAGATTTTCGTCGGTTGTATCGTTTTGGTGAAGAAGGTGCGCGGTTATTGACGGAAGAATTTTTGTGTCCCAGGTCAGAAACACGGGGTGGTGCCTTAACTTATCAAGAAAAAATGAGAATCTTTTTGACATTAGTAGGAGACCACGGATTCCAAATTGGAGTTGGTGAGGACATGGGAGTTTATAAATCAACAGTTTCTGTAGAAATAGCAAGCCTAGCGCAGAATTGGATAGTATTCTCACATTCAATGGAAGAAATACAAGAAGCACAAAGGTTATGAAGCCTGAAGTACGAGTTCACTTATGCAATTGGTGCTCTATATTGCACTCATGTCCTTATAAGGAAACCTTTGACCCGTCATGAGGAGTAAATTAATCGAAAAGAATACTACTCCATTAATGTTCAAGCTTCATGCAATTCCGCAGAAAAGTTCAGTGCTGAAGTTTGCTGGCCAGGATCTGTTAAGGACTCCCGTATATTCTAAAATTCTTTCTTATTTAGACATAAAAATAATAATTCATCAGCAATACTTCTCGGGACTTCATGTTTGCTTCATTTTTTAGTCATTTGTTTGTCGTTGATATCTATTCCAAACTGGCTTTTGTATGAATTAATTATTTTGAACACAGCATCCCCCTTCTTCGCCTTATGAATTGGCAACTGCGATTTTTTGAAGAAATTTTTCGGCGCGTTATTGCTTCCCTATACGTCCCAAAGTGGCCCTATATGGCGAAAAGTGGTTGAAAATTGTGTATTTCGGCCGGCATGATGTAGCTTCCTCTTCATAGGAATTGATAAATCTTCCAAAATTAATTCTTTTAATTAAAAAATTGCTTTCTCAATAAGCCGTTCGGGTTCGGCATAAAAATCGTAGGTCCCTCCAATCTTGAACTGCAACTTTTTTTTCAAAAAAAAACTGTAGTTTTGATTAATTTAAAAGAAAGTTTACTTGAGTCCCCATTAAACCCTCTAAATTTGTTTACAGTTTACCCCACAGTGTGAGAATTTAATTGAAAAATCTAGCGGAATTTAATTAAAAAAATTATATGCACAAACTTATGAAAAAGATGGTTCTACTTGGAGCCTAAACCTTCTACTACCGATTTAGAAAGAACTGTTATGCGAGAGTGGTGTAGAACAAAGATAATTTATGTCAAAGTTGCAGTTAGTCATATTTTCGGTGGCAATTGGCGATTGAAAATGGTTTAGCTCTTAGCTCTTTATTTCTTTGTGAGTGCGTGGTTCAATTTTCATTGAAAGTTCTGCTTTTATTTTATTAACTGGATATCGGAACAATAAGCACAATTTTAATCTATATGGTGTTTAAATATATTTGTTGGTGGATGGGGTACAAAAAAAAGCGTAATTTTATTCAATTTGTACATTCCTTAGAGAAAAAATGAAATTATTCAGTGTTATTCCGATGTGAGACTATATGCATTTTAAAGCCTGCTATAATTACGGTGACCATCCGTTCATTATTATAATGAACAGTTCATTATTTGAAGAAAATGTTCATTATGCATTATTGTGTGTCGGAAAACATAAAAATGTTCATTATTTTAGAAATTGCTCATTATTTGCTCATTATTTTATGATTTTTTTCTTTGAGGAAAGCCTAAGCATGAAAACGATTAAATTTTTAATGAAAACTTACACTTACATCATAATTCATTGTCTTTCTTTTTCGGAACACTTCCTAATCTCACAATTACAAAAATCAGATCATATTATACATCCTACATACAGGGGAAGTTAAGCTAATACGCTTACACTTGCGCACGGGATGACTTTCACCACTGGAAATTAATTTTACCATTGAGTTTTACTGACCATGACAATGGTAAAAATAATTTTCAGTGAATGTGAATGAAACTCATCTTTTTTCCATTTGGACTAGTTATGGCATTTTCCATAAGTAATTTTGAGAGTGCACTCCGACTGTTGGAATTATTGCATTGTTGAAAAACCCTTCACTCCAAAAATAAATGAAGAGTAAGAATTACACTCCTTCCTGGGACAAAGTGGACTTGAGTTTAATGTATATTATGAAAAGGAGAACCAATATTTCAATTAATGACACTGCTTTTTTCGAAGAATTTTCATGTGTACAAAATTATGTTTCTTCAGAAAAAATTTTTGAATGGAAGGAGAGCCAAATTAGTGCTGGAGATAGGTGGGTTGAAATTTTCAAGTTTTTCAATGAAAAAATGATACAGTATCGAAACATTTCAAAAATCGTAGAGTTTTGTTTATGCCTTCCTGGGTCTAATTCCCCTATAGAGACAGTTTTCTCAATTTTAAGCAATGTATGGACAAACGAAAAAAACAATATGAAAATTGAAACAATAAGGTCCATTTTAATTTACAAATGCAATTATGAATTAAATTGCATCGAATTTAAGAATTATTAAAAAGTAATGCCAGAATTAATTAATAAAATGTATTCTTCCGAAAAGTACATATTTTAACAATATTAATATATTGTAATTCAATGTCAAAGTTGTTTTATTAGCCAATATCATATAATAGAGTTTAAAGTTTTGTTTATTTTTTTTTTGTAAGTAAGTTAGAGACTGAAAAAATCTGTGTTATTTTTATGTTTGTTTTGTTTTGTTTACTATCGATGAAAGTTCCTTTTTTGTTTAGTTTATAAATACATATACCTAATTATACTATATTTATTAATTAATTTATATTATATTATATTTATTTACTATTACTCAATGAAATACAAACAAAAATCTTGAAAACTGGTCAACATTTTTCATTTTTTGGGTACTGTTCATTATTTTGTCTCGGAAAATATGGTCACCGTAGCTATAATTAACCGCTTTAAGTTGCTGCGCATAGGTGCGACGCCCATAAAAGTTTGTCATTTTCGAACTGGCCTTCAGCAAAAAATGGATGTCAAAAAAATAGTAATTTTACTTATATTACTATGAAGTGCTACATTGACAAGATTTTTTTTGCGTATGTTTAGGGGATTTCAGTGTGAGTATTATTTTAGTAGGTAATAGGTCGCATGAGACTGAGAATTCGGCGTAAGAAAGAGACAGCACTATGTTTTGAGTGAGAGAGGTGATAAGAATACCTACATTTTTAAATAGTTGTGGTTAACGTTTTCAGTTTGAATATATATATATGTGTTTGTCATTATTGTGGCGCTTAGATAGATGATAACAAATGTTTAAATGTCCCATGATGTGTAGTAATGAGAGAATCGGTTAGAAGATAAATTGAATTTTAAAAAGATTGAAGGGGAGTTGAGAATTTAAAAAATTTAGGGGTGAGAGGTGATAATAATAAATTTTAAATAGTTGTGGTTAACGTTTTCGGTTATAGTTTTAATATATACATACATATATATTTTTTTGTGACTTTCTGTGATGATTCATAATTCAGAAAAAATGCCTTTCACCTTGCAGACAACGTGTTCAGTATTATCATTGGTGCTAAATACTTTAAAAGCATAATTTTTAGGGCCTCCGCTAACAAACTCAGTAATATAACTTCCAACTCCATAAGGTGCTAACTCATCTGTCATATCTCTTATGAATTTACCAGTAGGTGGTTGGAATTCTCCTGAACGACTTACATATATAACAGAATCTGTGTCATAATACAGAACCTTTTCCTCTAAGCTCTCTAGATAACTATAGAGTTTAAGACGAGCTAAGGTACTCGTAGTAGTAAAAGCAGCAATACACATATTTACTGTCGATAAAGAGTCGGCTGCTTCTTCTTTCATCTCGAAGTTTACAACAATATTTTCCTCATTTATTGGAAGAATATGCGAAACCTTCACCGATGGATTTGTAAGAAGGTGAAATAATATTGAAGCATTATTCAAAATGATTGTTTGATCTTGATTTTCAGGTTGTCCAAATTTTCCCCAAAATGAATTCAAAATCAACTTAGCCAGTGATCTCTTGCCATGATTGTTGCAAATTTCAGATTATTCCAACTGAATATTTTCTTTTGCAAGAAAATCGTTAATATATTTCAATTTTTCTTGGTCAGATAAACAATCAACGACTGTCAAGTTAGCACTACATTTTTCGAAATTTAAAAAACTGAGTATGCAGTTAATTGTAGCTTTTTTGTTGTAAATTAGTTGTGGAAAAAAAAAATTTGTAGCTCGACGATTTTTCAAAAAAGTGGTATGTAGTGCTAGGTTGATATCAAGTTAGCACTACACTTTTTGATTTTGTTAAAACTAAGTACGCAATTAGTTGACAATTATTTGTTGTAAATTAGTTGTGAAAAGAAAAAAATTCCAAACATTTTTTTTACCTTGATTTTTTTAAAAAAGGGGGGTATGTAGTGCTAACTTGACACCGTGAGTCCACGCATAAAACAAGGATATTCGAAAATGTAACGATGCAATTAATTGTAGCTTTTTTGTTTAAAATTAGTTGTGGAAAGAAAAAAATTCCAAACATTTTTTTTACCTTGATTTTTTTAAAAAAGGGGGGTATGTAGTGCTAACTTGACACCGTGAGTCCACGCATAAAACAAGGATATTCGAAAATGTAACGATGCAATTAATTGTAGCTTTTTTGTTTAAAATTAGTTGTGGAAAGAAAAAAATTCCAAAATTTTTTTTTACCTTGATTTTTTTAAAAAAGGGGGTATGTAGTGAGTGCGTAAAATTAGCCCCCCTTTTTTAAAAAAATCAAGGTAAAAAAAATGTTTGGAATTTTTTTCTTTCCACAACTAATTTTAAACAAAAAAGCTACAATTAATTGCATCGTTACATTTTCGAATATCCTTGTTTTATGCGTGGACTCACGGTGTCAAGTTAGCACTAGATACCCCCCTTTTTTAAAAAAATCAAGGTAAACAAAATTTTTGGAATTTTTTTCTTTCCACAACTAATTTACAACAAATAATTGTCAACTAATTGCGTACTTAGTTTTAACAAAATCAAAAAGTGTAGTGCTAACTTGATATCAACCTAGCACTACATACCACTTTTTTGAAAAATCGTCGAGCTACAAATTTTTTTTTTCCACAACTAATTTACAACAAAAAAGCTACAATTAACTGCATACTCAGTTTTTTAAATTTCGAAAAATGTAGTGCTAACTTGACAGTCGTAAACAATCACTTGGCCATCCTGATGCTTCTTGCTTAATTTTGAGAAATTTATTCATCATGGAAGTGAAAAGTCCCTCAGAATTCCTTTCTAAATCGTATTCCGCTACTTGATATTCCCATATTTCAAAGACTGTTAGTTATATCCTTTTTGGAATGGTTTTACAACCTCATCGATTACCCTGGTACCAATCAAGGCCCTTTGATCATTGGAATGAGTACACATCTGGCCTAAATATTTTTCGTCGCTACAGCTTCTGCACAAGGAGAACATCAATTTGTTGTTTTGTTTAAGCGGTAATACTGGGTGAAGTAGGTGCTCTGGAGGAAGAATTTTACATTTTACAATTCCATTCATATGTTGCAGATTTTTAGTTGAGCAGTCAGCATCACCATATACATACATGAATTTTAGGGTGACCAATTGGAAATTTTCCGGTTTTACACACCCATGAACATATATCTATGTATTGAATTTTCTCACCAGGTTTGCATTTATAGTAATTGAAGGTATTCCTTGTACGTCCACCATAAAAAGCATCGCGAGGATTCAATGGCGAATTCTGAATTAGTTTATGTGTATTGAGAAAATCTAATTCTTCTTTGTTCAATTTCTTAAGCAAATGATGGAATTCACAAGACCACATTTCAATAACTTCGTAGTTAAAGCTCCTTAAACGTTCAGTTGTAGCTTTTGTTCTTTCATACCTCTGATTTAGCGTATCTGTTATATTTTCGTGTAAAGGCTCGTCGCGTTGGTGTTTCAAGCAAAGAGGATGACCATGAAAGTAGCATCCATGGAACTCAAAAATTTGTTTTGTTTCCATACAAAAGCCATCTACCCCATTGATAATTTCTTCTTTCCCTTTGTATGCATGTTTGATGTCAATCTTTCTCATTTTTTCTTCCCAAATCATCCACTGAATTGCTTGGGTAGATTGATTATCTACACACCTGTACCCATTCTTAGGTATCAATCCGAATTTCTTTTGAATAGAAGATTACATGCTGATGCAATAGTAATCGCTTCTAAAAATGGTTCTACATTGCTTTGACTAAGAAATAATTTTCGAAATTTTAAGCAAGCACCGGTTAATATCTTAACGTCGCTCTTACAATATTCCACTATTTCTTGTTGCATCTCAAAATTATCATTTTTATATTGCGAGTTCCATTGCAAGAAGTTACCTTGTTCCTCGGTTGTCATAGTATCAGGGGAATAAAACTCCAATGGTGGTAGCTTCCCAACGTATTTTTCGTTTTCTTTTGTATTAAATAAATACGGGAAATATCCCTTTTTAAGATCAGAAGCTAAACCAAAGGCTTTCGGGAGTTTTAATAAGGCCATTGGAAAATAATTAAACGAATCGATGAATTTTACGTTACTTAGATACATTGCCAATATTTTTGTCCCTCGCATGATTAGTTCAGGGCTTAATTGTGTTTCTTTTTGATGAAGTAAGTGTTGTAGAAGTTTTGATATGACCATATCTCCTTTCAGCGTGTTTATTGATTTCTTACAAACTTGACAAAAATACAAGTTTTCATTATCAATACAGTGATCACATTTGTGTTGAAACACGCACAAATTTGGTTCGTTGTTTTATTGTCTCCTCCTGCTCATCTTTTCTCCCAATTACTCTTTCTTGACGACACTCAAGATCATAAAAAATATACAATATATTTTTAAGGTTAGGTTCTTTGATGTTGGGGAGAATGTAGCACAAATGATCTTTTGGCACATGATTTTCGCAATGCTTACAAAAGAACTCTTCACAAACATGATCACGCTTAGCTCCATAGCATTTAAGACATTAGTCACATCTCTTTATTTGGTCACAAACCGAAACACTTTGTGATGAGCTTGATATTTTGTGGTTATCAAAGCAATTACTTCCTTTAAAACCTCGATTGCAATCCGCAATGCTTACAAAAGAACTCTTCACAAACATGATCAGATCACGCTTAGCTCCATAGCATTTAAGACATTAGTCACATCTCTTTATTTGGTCACAAACCGAAACACTTTGTGATGAGCTTGACATTTTGTGGTTATCAAAGCAATTACTTCCTTTAAAACCTCGATTGCAATCCGAACATATAATTTGATTTACTGTTTCTGGACATATTGGCAAATGTTGGCATTGAGAACACCGTTTGTTACAACTATGATAGTGACTTCTACTATTGTACGGTGTGTGACAATTTTCACAGTAGTAAACATAGCAAAACGCAGCGGTTAAGGAAGTTATCACGCTGAACTGGTTTTTAAAGTAGGTATATGAGGTTTATTCTTTTTTCGCTGTCAAATCCTTCATAAATGATTTTTCTGCCTTTGTCTCCGTATTCATATACTGTTATTTTATAATCTTTTAAATGGTTTTGAAAACCTTTTAACTCCTCTATGCCACAACCATTTTCCGGTATTTCTATCTGCGTTTCATTTATCAGTTGCGTCGCCCGTTGTGTCTGAACTTTACCAACGTCTCTTCTTATTTTGTTGAAATTTAATTCTTTGTCAACATACGCCTTTGCAACAATCAAAGCGCAAGGAAGACATAAATTGTCTTTATTGTTTATATATATTAGGCCTCTAGGCTTAATGCACTCTTCGTCAAAGGAGTTATACATCTTTGTGGTTTTTCTTACCCCACCTTTTCCAACTGGCATCTGTACTCAAGCACTCAAGTCACCGATAAACAAAAATTATCTGTACTCACCGCTTCGGAATTACTTTGAAATATTTTGCTAATCATCTCCCATATATTAATGAAGGTCAGCTCCGAGCAATTTTTGAAATTAATCCATCCGTTGCCATGGTTATGAGATGGAGTGGGTTCTTCATACGCCGGAACAGGATTGATTAAAAACTCGATTTTTCGTCCTTTCAAATTGAATCTCTTGACCATAGTCTTAAAATCAGTCAATATCCTAAAACGCTGTAAGTCAAATCAAAAGAAAAACACATTTTTTATTTTTTATTGAAATTTTTTTCTTTTTCATTGAAATTTTTTATTTATATTAAATTTACATATATTGTTGTGAATTTAATAAATTGTTTTCACTATCAAAAAATAGTGTGGGGACAAGGTTTACCTCTTCCCTTACATGCTCCTGCTTTCTCGATTTTATGGCCGGAAGTTGTTGCAATTGCTGTGGTTGTTGTTGCTGTTGCTGTGGCTGTTGTTGCTGTGGCTGTTGTTGCTATTGCTGTTGCTGATGCTGATGCTGATGCTGATGCTGATGCTGATGCTGATGCTGATGCTGATGCTGATGCTGATGCTGATGCTGATGCTGATGCTGATGCTGATGCTGATGCTGATGCTGATGCTGATGCTGATGCTGATGCTGATGCTGATGCTGATGCTGATGCTGATGCTGATGCTGATGCTGATGCTGATGCTGATGCTGATGCTGATGCTGATGCTGATGCTGATGCTGATGCTGATGCTGATGCTGATGCTGATGCTGATGCTGATGCTGATGCTGATGCTGATGCTGATGCTGATGCTGATGCTGATGCTGATGCTGATGCTGATGCTGATGCTGATGCTGATGCTGATGCTGATGCTGATGCTGATGCTGATGCTGATGCTGATGCTGATGCTGATGCTGATGCTGATGCTGATGCTGATGCTGATGCTGATGCTGATGCTGATGCTGATGCTGATGCTGATGCTGATGCTGATGCTGATGCTGATGCTGATGCTGATGCTGATGCTGATGCTGATGCTGATGCTGATGCTGATGCTGATGCTGATGCTGATGCTGATGCTGATGCTGATGCTGATGCTGATGCTGATGCTGATGCTGATGCTGATGCTGATGCTGATGCTGATGCTGATGCTGATGCTGATGCTGATGCTGATGCTGATGCTGATGCTGATGCTGATGCTGATGCTGATGCTGATGCTGATGCTGATGCTGATGCTGATGCTGATGCTGATGCTGATGCTGATGCTGATGCTGATGCTGATGCTGATGCTGATGCTGATGCTGATGCTGATGCTGATGCTGATGCTGATGCTGATGCTGATGCTGATGCTGATGCTGATGCTGATGCTGATGCTGATGCTGATGCTGATGCTGATGCTGATGCTGATGCTGATGCTGATGCTGATGCTGATGCTGATGCTGATGCTGATGCTGATGCTGATGCTGATGCTGATGCTGATGCTGATGCTGATGCTGATGCTGATGCTGATGCTGATGCTGATGCTGATGCTGATGCTGATGCTGATGCTGATGCTGATGCTGATGCTGATGCTGATGCTGATGCTGATGCTGATGCTGATGCTGATGCTGATGCTGATGCTGATGCTGATGCTGATGCTGATGCTGATGCTGATGCTGATGCTGATGCTGATGCTGATGCTGATGCTGATGCTGATGCTGATGCTGATGCTGATGCTGATGCTGATGCTGATGCTGATGCTGATGCTGATGCTGATGCTGATGCTGATGCTGATGCTGATGCTGATGCTGATGCTGATGCTGATGCTGATGCTGATGCTGATGCTGATGCTGATGCTGATGCTGATGCTGATGCTGATGCTGATGCTGATGCTGATGCTGATGCTGATGCTGATGCTGATGCTGATGCTGATGCTGATGCTGATGCTGATGCTGATGCTGATGCTGATGCTGATGCTGATGCTGATGCTGATGCTGATGCTGATGCTGATGCTGATGCTGATGCTGATGCTGATGCTGATGCTGATGCTGATGCTGATGCTGATGCTGATGCTGATGCTGATGCTGATGCTGATGCTGATGCTGATGCTGATGCTGATGCTGATGCTGATGCTGATGCTGATGCTGATGCTGATGCTGATGCTGATGCTGATGCTGATGCTGATGCTGATGCTGATGCTGATGCTGATGCTGATGCTGATGCTGATGCTGATGCTGATGCTGATGCTGATGCTGATGCTGATGCTGATGCTGATGCTGATGCTGATGCTGATGCTGATGCTGATGCTGATGCTGATGCTGATGCTGATGCTGATGCTGATGCTGATGCTGATGCTGATGCTGATGCTGATGCTGATGCTGATGCTGATGCTGATGCTGATGCTGATGCTGATGCTGATGCTGATGCTGATGCTGATGCTGATGCTGATGCTGATGCTGATGCTCTTGCTGTTGTTGTTGTTGTTGTTGGTCTTCTTTTAAGTGGAAGTCCACATGGTAAGATAACTCACGATATGGCTCCACTACCTCTAGGCAGCATTTCTTCAGATTTTGAACATCATCATTGTCCAACTGAGCGGTGCACCTTTTCGGGAGGAAGACCATACAGTTTTCCAGTTCGAGCAATATCCGCTCCCCGAACTGAGTACTCATCATCTTTGAGGAAACGATTGGAAGTTTTTTTTTTTGAATAATTTTTGATAAAAAAATTCACTCCGGCCTATTCCATATATCGATGTAATACTTTTATTTCTTTATTTGATTCCGGTAGTCCGATTAGTTTGATACGAAAATCTGCTGTTCCTAAATTGTTGATTAATCAATGGATTAAAGATTCTGGCTATAAGGGCTAAGGAGATTTTAAACTATGCACTTTTGGAAAAATCGAAATTCAAATTACATTTCGCAAATTAACTCGTACTATTTTTGTTTTTGTTGTTCCTGATTTGATTATTCCATACACTGTTTTATTAGGTCGTGATTTTTTAAATGCATTTAATATAAAATTTATGATAATTAATGTAAATTCAAGTGACATTTTAAAAACAAAAATAAAGATTTTGGATGCAAATGAAATAAAAATATTAAATGAAGTGTTACATTGTGTATATGGCTCTTTTGAAAATTTTGAGAATTCCAAATTCATTTCCACTTGTGATCGGTGCCTAAATCCTGAAATTGATACGAGAGAGATAACTTCTTCTTTGTTACATATTGATCATTCGGTACCAGATATTTTTGCAATAAATATGAACTCTGAGTCTGCTGACGCATTTGATGTAAATTCTAAATTAGATGAGGTTCGTCGCGAAGAAATTTTAAAAATCATTGAAACCGAATATCTAGATCTTTCAAATATTCCAATTATTGAACAAAATTATGACATGAAAATTCACCTCACTTCCGATGTACCAATAAGTTCACCACCCCGAAGGCTTTCATATGGTGATCGCAAAGTAGTAAAAGAAATGGTTGGAGAACTTTTAAAAAATAAACAAATACGACCCAGCAATTCCCCTTATGCATTCCCAATTGTCTTAGTTTCCAAAAAATCAGGTGAAAAACGAATGTGTGTTGACTATAGACCTTTGAATAAAATCATGGTACGAGATAGTTATCCACTTCATCTTATAGATGACTCATTGGAGCGATTAGAAGGTAAAGCATTTTTTACAACATTAGATCTAAAAAATGGATTTCATCATGTAAAAATGTCTGAAAACTCCATTCCATATACAGCATTTGTTATTTCAGATGGACAGTACGAATATTTGCGAATGCCCTTTGGATTAAAAAATGCCCCTGCTGTATTTCAACGGTTCATTAATCATATATTGCCAACATTTATAGATGAGGGGGACGTTGTTGTCTACATGGACGATATAACAATCGCAACCCAAACTATTAATGAACACATGGACGTACTCAAAAAAGTTCTAAGAAAACTTGCCCAGTTTCGACTTGAACTTAAATTTAAAAAATGCAAATTTTGCTACAATGAAATAGATTTTTTGGGATTTTCTATTAGTCAAAAAGGAATTCGTCCCAATAACGGACATATTGAAAATATAAAACATCTTGCAATACCAAAAACTTTAGATGAAGTTCAAAAATGCTTGGAATTATTTTCGTATTTCCGAAGATTTGTTCCATCTTTTTCGAACATCGCTAAGCCACTTCAAAACCTTATTAAGCCAGGGACAAAATTTATTTTCGATGATGAATGTCGTTCAACATTTTTAAACTTAAGAGATAAATTAGCATCACCACCAGTTTTGGCATTATATAATCCGCAACGTGAAACAGAACTTCATTGCGATGCAAGTTCTGATGGCTTTGGTGGTATACTTTTACAAAAACAGAACGATAACAAATTTCATCCGATCGCTTATTTTTCTCAACGTACGACAAAGTCTGAATCTAAGTTTCATAGTTTTGAATTGGAAACATTAGCGATAATATACTCTTTACGAAAATTCCGTATTTACCTTGAGGGAATTCCATTCAAAATTATAACTGATTGCAACTCCCTTACTTTGACTTTAAATCGAAAAAGTTTAAATGCTAGAATAGCTCGTTGGGCACTTGAACTTGAAAACTTTAATTATACTATTCAACACCGAAGTGGACACTTGATGGGTCATGTTGATGCTTTAAGTCGTTATCCTTCTGTTTCTATTGAGTCATTAAAAACAAAAGAGGACATTATTTCGGTTATGAATCCAAAAGATATTGACATGCAGTTACAGATTACTCAAAACAGAGACGAAGATATTTTGAAAATACGCGAACGTTTAGAAAGTGAAGACGTTCCAAATTTTATTCTGAGTGATGGCCTTGTTTTCCGAAAATTAGATAGTCAAAATTTATTGTTATATGTTCCAAGAGAAATGAAACAAGAAATAATAAGATTAGTTCATGAAAAAAATGTGCCATTTAGGTGTAACAAAATGCCTCAATCAAATTAAATTGCATTATTGGTTCCCAAAAATGAAAGATAAGATCGAAAAATATATTCAAAATTGTATTCAGTGTCTAACAAATTCCTTGCCAGTACATTCATCTAATCGCACATTGCACCAAATTCCAAAAAAACCTATTCCATTTGATACAATTCATCTAGATCATTTTGGCCCTCTTCCGTCTGTTATTTCTAAAAGAAAACACATTTTGGTGATAGTGGATGCTTTTACGAAACATACAAAATTATACGCTGTAAATTCAACCAGTGCCAAAGAGGTTTGTGCTTGTCTCGATAAATATTTTGAATATTTTAGCCGACCACGTCGTGTTATTAGTGATCGAGGTTCATCTTTTTCATCTCTTGAGTTTGCCTCATATTTGTTAGATAATAATATAGAACATGTTAAGACAGCAACCGCTTCTCCCCAAGCGAATGGTCAAGTTGAGCGTGTTAATCGCATTTTGAAATCAATGTTGGCTAAGATTTCTGAACCTGTTCAACACTCCGACTGGTCTAAACTTTTAATCAAAGTAGAGTATGCTTATACTTACTAAATTGCTATTAACTGTGTATTTATTTCATTTAAAATTAATCTTTGTATTATTGTTTTATATAAATTAACTGTTTCATGTTTCGATTAAATTATATAATATTGTTATTGATCGGGTCGATCAAAATGGTCAGGATGGCCGAGTTGTAGGAGTACTTTAAACTTATCATAATCTTTAAATCTAGTTTTTAATTATTTTTGTTTTGACGAATAAAATTATTTAATAAATTCATTCGAAATAAAAGATTCAAAATAAAAACATCATAAATATTTTGTTAAGAAGAAATTTGGTTTGTAATTAAAGAGCCTATAACATATATATATTCAAACTATAACCGAAAACGTTAACCACAACTATTTAGAAATGTAGGTATTCTTATAACCTCTCTCACTCCAAACATAGTTTTGTCTCTTTCTTACGCCGAATTCCCAGTCTCATGCGACCCATTACCTACTAATTTTCAATTTTTGGAGCTGACCCCACCACGACCCCTCTCTCATTTAGGGGCCATCTTCCATGAAGGGGTGTTAATAGTTTTACGTGATATTTTAAAAACTGTTATTTTTCGCCAAAAATACTAACATCATCTTGTGATCATTAAATTCTCTACAATTTGTGTTAATAAACTTTTTTTATGTAATTTGTTTCAAGTTAAGTGAAATGTGGACAAAAATTGGCAGACACCGTGACCATTTCGGCAAAACTCATTCTTCGTGGCTTAATGAAACCCTTACTCTTCCACAAGAATTTTTAGATGAAATACCATCTTTGTCTTCAAATATAAAAAAAGTAGGGAGACCAAAAAAGAATTTTGAAGAGTGCTGTGAAAAAATAAAAAAGTAAAAAGCCTGTTGGATTCCTATAGCTTTAAAGAAATTGGGATTGCCTACGAAAAAAAATTAAGAATAATTGTAAAAAGATATACTGCCACTGCAGTATTATCAACTTTTATCTACTTTTGTTTAACTTGAGGTACGAATTTAAAAAGATCGCTTGAAACAGTGCTCTTTGAACAAATATGCTTGTCAACTGAAGAAGCGTTGGCTTCTATTGTGGATGTCCCTCATATGATAAAATTAAGATGCTCATATGTTAAAAGAAAATGCTATCCTGATCACAAAAATGTGTCAGAATCGTCTGCCGTGTGTGATCTTCAGAGCTTGGTTGATCATAGTGTTAGGCTCAAAAAGATGTATTTAATTGTGAGGAATTTAAAACAGAACTTAAAAAATTATAATTGATTTTTAAGTGGGGATGTGACGGATTCAAATGCACTTTTGTCAGGAAGAGCTTAAGACCACAATTTGGCAAAATCTATCCCACTCTTCAACAAGATACTGCCGCCCTATTAAACTTGTTTTTGCAAAGGAAAAAAAAGAAAGTAAGGAAAAGTTTAAAGCCAGGAAAAAGGTAATACAAGATAGGTTTAAGAATGAAACTGGCTTACTAATTGATATGCCAACCCAACAATCTGGCAACACGAACGATGGCAATACGGCAATAAGATTCTTCCAAGACGAATTTAAAACGGTTGAAATAAAAAGGGTTTCTCATTATTTTAGAAGCGCTAGCTTCTGGATTTTAAATCAATTTGGATGCGTTTGAATCATGTGCGTACAAGACCAGGACTTTATACCTGTTTAGAAAAGTATGGATGGAACTATATGCCAGTAAGCCTACATAAAATATTGTTTCATGGCAGACAAGTGGTTGCCTTATGCATTCTGCCGATTTGCCAACTTTCGGAGGAAGCGCAAGAAGCTAAGAACAAAGAAAACAGAAATTATCGTGAGCTATTTACGAGAAAAACTTCGCGATTGGACATAATAACGGATCTTTTAAATAGGCTATTGATAACATCGGATCCTTTTATAGCCAGTATAAGGCGCATTCCGAAAAGGAAAAAAATGCTATCAAGCATGAAGTCTAGACCTTTTAAATGCAACTACATAATATAAAAATCTTATTTTAAAGTCTTTTTTGTAGAAAAATATATACATATACATAACTATAACTATAACACCAAATCCACCTTCGCACAACACCTCATAGAAGAAAACCATAATTACACCAGCTTTGAAGACAATCTTACACCCATGCATATATGTCGAAAGGGGACAACACTTGACGCATTAGAAGAGTTTGAAATATACAAAGCAAACAAAAATGAACAATACAAAATACTAAACGATAAATTAACAATAAAGAACAACATACTATATAACACCGCAATAGACTACCAAAGAAAATAAACAAATATATAATAAAAAAGAGACAAATATATACATTAATTAAAATAACCAAACAAAATCAACCAAAGAAGACACCAACAAAGACAACAACAAAGACTGAACAACATCACAGTCCGATAGCATCAACCAGTGCCCGATGATGGATATATATATCCGAAACGCGTCGCATTAATAATAATATATGTTGTGATAATAATTAAAGTAATTTAAATAAATAAATAAAGAAAAAAAAAATTTACAAAATTTGTTTTTTTATATTTTAATTTATCATAATATTATTCAAAAAAATACACAACATGGAGACAACAACACAAACAATATATACATATAGTTTATTTTAATTAAGATACATTAATAATTGTTGTTAAATTTCATTATTCACATATTTATAATTAGTTTTGCAAAAAAATTAATATCAAAATGTAAAACTTGTAATTGCTATTAATTTAATTCCGCTTAATGAGCGAATTTGATGTTATTATATGTTAAACAAAACTAAGTTAAAGTCGATATCACTGCTGGTTCTTGAAATATATTGCCGACTCAAAAAGGTATCCCGAACGTACGGACCTACTGAGGTTTGAACGCATGTAGACATAGACAAGACGTTTCTCTTAAAACCTTTGATTTAAATGCAAGGGACCTTGAGCATCCAATGAGAAGTTAAAGAGAACTAAATTCTTTAATGTAAAAATGCGCTCATCAACGGAAAGTAATAAGATCTGCCAAATGGAACACCTAATTACGCAATTTATTTAGAAACGGGGTTTGCAAAACTGTTTAGCAAAACCCTTAAGATGCATACCGACTACATCTATAAAGTTGCTTCACACACATTCAGATGCTCGTTTGACAAAGAAAATGCTCCTTTATGAAATGCCAGAATAAGGACTGGTTGGTTGCAAAATGGCAAAATATATTGGCGATAGCTGTGGGGAAGTTATCCAATTTGATTTGGATACCTTGGCTCAACTAAAGGAGCAGCTTTACAAGATAATTCAAAAACACGAAGACTTTGCTCGAGGAAAATTAGTAGCAGAGGCTGAGCAGTCTGAGAGCAGAATAATTTACTCACAACTAAATCATAACCTTTGAAGCAATAATTACTTTGCAAACATATTCAGCTATAAATAAATATCGTTAATATTAAATGGCAGTCCATACAACGGAAATGTCCAGCAATTCTGTACCCTATGCAACATGAAAGCAAAAGAAGACTGCTTCCATTTTATAAGCATTTGCCCAGTGTTAGTGAAAAACAGTTTTACAATGCAAGAAACAATATAATTATTAAATGGTGTAAATTGGAAATTATTGTACTGTTTTTTAAATTAAATTTTTAAGTATAGAAATCTTTTAATGAATGAATTTATTTAAACCAATTCATTTAAATTTTATTTTATAAACTAAAATCGCTTTATATACTTTGCCAACTGAGCTGACGGCTATGACAAAGCTTTATAAAATTCGTTATGTTTATTCAAACTGTATTAAAATATTTATAAATAAATGAATTACTTGCTACTACTACTACTACTAATGAGATCTAAAATCAAACCCGAATGCAAAAGGGGTAAGGATATAATTAAAATAGATACATATGTATATTTGATATAAATGATATTATTATATTAGAATTATTTCTGGAAACCAGTATAAAATTGGAACCTATGTACCTTATCCTATGAAAGATTCGGTAAAATAATTAATTAAAAAGTTGAAATTTGAAAGCAATGTATAAACGAGACCATATTTTAAAAGTACGTGATTATTTTCTTCTAATATTTCCATTAGAGCATTAAATTATCCACAAAACCCACCATTAACTTGAAGTAGTAGCAGTAACTCTACCTACCCATCGATTTATGAAGTTTAACATTCAGTTCAAGTATAACAATCATCATATGAAATCTCATGATGACATGGCGTGTGTTTTTGATAAGTACCTACTTACTTACGCCTACGCACAATTTCCCCCACCACACAGTTTATATAAAGCAAACAACCTGCTGTTATCTGTTCAAATTTTTAATTGTCCTTGAAGACCAATTTATTTAAGGATCACATATTGTTTGCGGTTCATTTAGACATCCAGATCCTTGAGTCCTCGAGTAATAAAAATGAAGAACGAACGATAAAAAAAGTGATTTGTCTCCTTTTAAAGTCGTCCTCTCAACTCTCTGCTATTACTTCCACGTGTAAGGTTATAGATAAACATGAACGACATACTTTATAAAAGGCATTTCTATAGGTTTAATGATTTGGGGGTTGACAAAATCTGGATTAAAATTGCTTCTTTTATTATAATGATTTTGGTTTTGTCACAAGCACAACTCTCTCTCAAGGATACTATACGACATACCTAATGTACCGAGAGTATAAATGTTCATAATGAAATGATAGACATCAACAAATTTAAGATTATTATAAAAGGTACCAACATATAACTTTGACCTAAACACAAAATTTAGAAATGCTTTTTTAATACTCTGTCTTTGGGTGATAGCAAATTGAGGAAATAAAAAGTTGAGAAAATAAAAATGCTGAGTTTTATTTTTGTTTGATGTTATTAAATTTAAACTTTTTTGAACCAATCAACCTTTTTTCTTCTCAGGGGTTTTGGCTTTTTTTTTTTTTTTTTATTAAATTTCAGTAATTCAGAAATTCTCACAGTCTAGACACTGATGCTGTCTCTTGATGACAATGTGATATGTCGTTAGGTGCCTCGGGACGCATTGCGTCGCATCGCATCGCAACAATAGCAAGTCTGTGGGAATAGCAACTTTGTATATACGAAAAACAAACAAACAGGCATAACATTGTGTAGATGGCCTGGTTATCTATATTTTAAAAGATAATTGGCAAACCGAAGATAATATATTTCAAAAGTCGATATAATTTCTTTTTCTTAAGCAATCGTATAGCTTGGTACTGCTTTTAGGTCATTAAAGAACCAAAAATAGGTTCCAAATGCGCTTCACATCCTTTCGACAAAATAATTATTCATTTTTATTTTGGAAGTAAATAATGTCCTAAAATAAATGGAAGGTTTTAATTTGATATTTTGACTTTGAAGTTAAAGTAAGGGTGCTGTGAAATAAAGCCAAGTGCAAAGAGTAATATAGCCAATTCCTAACTGATGTTGGTCCTATTACACTTAAACAAAGTGAAATAAAGCAAAATTAGTTTTATTTCACTTTCAACAGTACTGCTTGCCATAAATGCAAAGTATCTTTGTATTTACTCAACTTTGCACCTACCTCAAAGCATGTGCCCCTACATACCTCACCGTGAATATAAGTTGGTCTTATTTCTCAAAATAATTTAGCATTATTTCACTTCGTCAAAGTGCAATATGACGAACTACTGAAAATTGGTCATATAAAGTGCAATACGGACAATTTTTGAAAGTTGATCTTTTATCACTTGGCCTTATTTCACGGCACCAAAATTAAGATGTTCGAAAGGCCCCAAAAATAGATATTGTTTTATCTTAGGCAATCATTAATGGTTTCTCAGCAATGAATAGTAACTAATAACTAATGAAATATTTGAATGACCTTAAAAGTAAACGTACTATTTTGAGAGGGTTTTTGTGGCAGAAGTTTAAGAGATTATCCTTCTGCTCATAAAAAAATAAATAAATTGGGTGGAGCAACAGTCCGTTGAGAACTAGGGCCTTACAACTCTCAACCATTCCTGTGTGTGAGTACTGTTATCAGGGAGGGAGGGGACCTACAGTTTTAAGCCGAATCCGAACGGCTTATTTGAGAAAGCACTTTTCATGACAAGAATTACTCTTGGGGAAATTGTCAATTCCTCGCCAGAGGCAGTACCCGTAAAAAAACTTTAGATGGCATAGGCAGGGATCAAACCCAAGACCTCTGGTATGACAGTACAACGCACTGACCATCATGCCACGGGTACTACTACAGTACTACCCTGTTCATAAAAAACCCTTCTTATTAGATGTTTTTGAAGACACTCTTGATTATTGTTAATACAATTTTGACAAATATTCAAATTTGCATAAGGACTAAACCATTAAAAACAACACAAATATTTTAATTTGTTTCATATTTATATAGTTCGCGATTTAGTAAGTTTCCTAATTGCGTATTCTCGGAGAGTTTATCACAATTGGCCGTTAGACTTTTTATTTGAGGCCACGTGAAATATAAGCACTTAATGTATAATAATGAGCAGACCTTGTAACTACACATTTAAAGTGATATTTCAAAACTATTTTCTACAACATTTCCTTCACTGTTATAACATTTTTTTATATATTTTACCAATCAATTAATATATTGTAATATTTGGCTTGATCCGACAATTAAAACTTATTCACACTTGTAAATAAAACACAAATTTACTTTATTTAAATCGATCCAAACTTATGTATTCAACACATTCAATTATTACTTTTCAAACACAGTCTTTACTTTCAATTATTACTTTTCAAGCACAGTCTTCACTTTATCGCAGTTCACAATCAATAATGAACCGCTTCGTTTCCGAGCGCCTATTTATATACCTCAAATCGGTTCGAGAACCTACTAGGTTCTTGTTGGCGCTGAATGTTCTCGATGCTTAACGAAGCGAGTTCTCCTCTTAATCACTAGATGTTGCCCCTTATTTAAAATGTTCTACACAAGTGTTTACTACTACAAATAAAACGGTTGACATTACAATATTATACTTAACTGACTTCAAAATTCCAAGAGTTTAAAATTAGTACAAAAATATTCAAATCCGGAACGCTCGTTTTTTGGTGAAACTTGCAATTTGTGAGTAACGAAGTTTGCTCATGAGGCCGACGATACGGAACATTAAAGCCATGACGCTTTTCACTGTTAATGCATACCTCCCCCTAACAAATAATTAGGTTAGGTTAGATTAAAGTCTGTCCGTAATGAAGTAGGACACTCTTAGGCTAGTTTAATTGCCCATTGTGATACCACATGAATCTTGAGGCTTTCTCCTAAGCTCAATGAAACCAGTTTGAGTCTCTTATGAAACGTGAGAGGCTGATTATGCTAATATGATTTAGATCGTTTTAGAAGAATTCTCTTAGGTAATTCTTGCGTTTTTGAGCTAGAGCAGGGCATGTACAGAGGGTGCAAAGAACTGTTTAATCCTCTTCCTTCCTCAGCTTTTGCAAGTCATTAGAAAATACGCCTAGCCTCGTGGCGTGCTTTCCTTTTAGACAGTGCCCGTTTATGACACCGATTATCGAGATTATATGCTTAGAGATAGCAATCACCTTGAGCGTTTTAAATCTAATGAAGGTTATATGTTTTCCGTGACCTGACACGTGGTCTATGTTATTATTCGGTTATGTGTGGGTTAATACCCAGTTTATACAGATCAGCCCGAAACAATAGTTTGTGTAAGGCATTTTGTAATAGTTCTCTTAGGGTGTTAAGATGCTTTTTTGAAACCGCTATAGTAACGTCATCCACATAGGCAATCACTCCGAAACAATCTGAATCCAGACTTATCAGTTAGGATTTCATTTAACACCAGGTTCAAGAGTAGAGGGGATAGAACACCACCTTGCGGTGCCTCTCTGTTAACGAATCTTCTAGCAGAAGAGTAACCCAGTTTTGAGTTAAATATTCTGCTAGTCAGCATTAAATGAATTAACTCCCCAAGCGAACTCTCTACGTTCAGAGATGTTAGTGCAGATGTGATTGCAGATGTTTCCACGTTGGTAAAAGCCCCGTCGATGTCAAGGAAAGCAAATATTATGAACTCTTTTTGATGGATGGAGTATTCGATGGTGCGTATTAATGTGTGTAACGCCTTTTCCACCAATTTTTGTCTTACAGTTGGGACATACACAAAAATGTTGTATCAATGCTTGCCCTTAAATGGATGTCAATCAATCTTTCTAAGGTCGTAGACTTGTAAATAGATCTTTAGAAATACACTAATTTTTTCGTATACCATTTTCCGTTGTTTCTACATATGTACTTATTTAAAAAAAATAGTTTATTCGGATATACAATTAGCCGGAAATTAATGTTTACGCCGCCCCTGTGACCATTTTGGAAACATTTGTTAACTTCTGAAACTTTTATAGATATGTTTTGTCAACGCAAGGAGATTGCAATGACGACAGTAAATACAACCCTTGTTGATTATATCAAGTATGGGATAAAAGTGTTAAACTTTGTGATCTAGTTGCAGACACTTAAAATATTGTACTTAGTTATAAATGCAGACAAAATTTACTCAACCAATCAAAGAGGAAGACCCAAGAAATATTTAGACAATGGTAGATACTATTACAGCTGATTATTTGTGTACAATACAAATCCAGACCTGTAAAATTCAGGAATGATTACCATATGGAAAGTCTTGCAAGATTTAAGAAGAAATCAGCACAAACATTGATTAGAAGAATTGTCTATGGTAAAGAGGTCTACGCAAATGTAGGATACCACAAAGTTTAAAGAAACACAGTTTTCTATTTTATTTGTTTGAAATCAAGAAAAATTAAAGTTGTGCACCTTTTTCCAAAAACGCGCTACATTTCTTTAAGTATTTATTTTTTAATATTATAAGATTAAGACTTTAACCGATTTACTGACCACCAAACATGCAACAGCTTTCATACAAAAATTCTAAGAAAAGAGAACTTTGACAACACAGAAGACCTGTCATATACCAAACAAAGCTATTTCCAAGAAAATAATGTTGATAACCATTTTGCTGAATAAAATTCTCAGTAAGCTTAAGTAGTTATGTAAGTATAATTTGTTTTACTCACATATCAATCTACCTCCATCATCATCACTAACTTAACCTTTTAATGCAACTTATTATCATTTAGTGAAGTTTGTATTGGGTATTTTTTAAGAGCTTATGAACGTTAAATAATAATAATAATAATAATAATAATAATTTCGTGGAATTAATTTTGAAATGTGATTCTAGGAACCTATTTTCGTCACAGTCAATGTTGTCGGTTTGTTGGAATAAGCCAAATATTTAAAATAACCCCATAAAAAGTAATCGAGAGGCTTTAAGTCGCATGAACGAAACTGTCGAAAATTAATAAGGTAAAAAGAAATCACCTACAAGAAGTCTCAACTTCAATACATTTTCGCAAAGAAATAACATTATATTTTGAGGACACATTATTTGAGAACTTACACAAGTAAAATGTACTCAAATGTAAATTGAGATTTATATAAAAATAAACAAAATTATTCCATAAAGAGGCAGAATATGCTCCTTCGCATAATATCATCCTCATTATCGCAAAATAAGTCTTATTTCTATACAATTTAGTCTTTTTCCATTTCTTAATAACTGCTCACCAATATCTTGCTAAAAGTCCTATAGAAGATGTCGATATATGAAAATGTAACATTTATAAGGGTATTTCAATTTTATGGCCCATTATTTGTTCAATGATTTTCTGAATCCGATTAAATTCCATACGTTTTCATTGATTCTGATGAGCTTATCGAACTTAGGTAAGGTGCCTAAGTAAATTTTTCTCCTTATCCTCTCTCCCTATTTCTTCCGACTTGGTAAAAAGTTCAGAATATACTCAATTTACCTTGAATTTAGTGAAATATAAACCACAAAGCTTCATAAAATATAGGTAAGGTATTTCTCCTTATAAAATAAGTCGGAACTAAATGTATATCTACCACTATATCTAGCTCAAGCTTCTATACAAAATACATATACATATTTTATGATGGTAATGCAGTCAAGCATATTTTATGATCCTAACTCCTAACCAACCGGAAATTACTTCACGATTGCTATAATTGCTATGATGCTTATGATATTCAGCATTATTTTAACCCACAAGAATATGCTTTACCTCCTACATAAGAAATAACATTGGTTAAAGCCTATCGAAGAGTTCGAAGGAAGCCAATCTAATTACGTGTTTCCCTCTGTCTATTATAGAGATGTGTAGGTATGTTAAGAAATCAAGGTGAATTTCAGTAGATGTTCTGCAATACTATAGTACTAGCGACCCGTGTCGCGTCCCGGCTTCGCACGGGTAGACATAAATATGTAGGTACAGATATTGAAGTTATAAGCATGCTAAATAAAACGACCATGAATAACTAAATTAGAAAACATTTTTTTTGTCCTATCATTAATACTCATGGCAGCGTATGCGACATTTTATGGCTAATTTTTGTACACCTTCGGTTGGTTTTAATAGTAATTTCTAAAGATTTCTATAGTAATCTTTTAAAAACACATTCAAACTAAATGATGTATCACAAGCAAATTATATTATATTTTAAGAACAGGCTTCAATATTTTGATCAATATTGAATCTGTCACTTATTCAACATCCATACAAACAATTATTGAATATTTATGGTGATTCACCACAATTTTTAAATTTATCAAAAATATAACTTGTATAATTCACCTTATCAAAGAAATCTGGATTATGTACGTTATATCTATCAAAATACCTTACAAGTTTAACAGTGAACCTTGACATAAGACTAGCTGGCCTTAAGTGTTGTTAACATGCGTTTTCTAGACTTAATTGACCTTCAAAAATAAAATACACACTTAAGCATCTGTGATTCCGAATTATTTGTTGTCAAAGCATATTGAAATATTTATATTTTATTCACTTAAAGAAGTCTTTAAAATATTAAATTCTCTTTGTTTTGCTTTATTTTGTATGAATTTTAATATATGTATTTTAAAAAAAAGTTATAGGATTTGTCTTAAAGATGGTCGTTTTAAAGAAAGATTAGATAATCTTGAAGGGTTCAGTCTTGTAAAACACATGCTTCGTTTTCATTACTTTCGAAATTTTTGTTGTCATTACTCATTAGTCACTATTATTAAAACCAAATTGTAAAAATTAAGTCATTTTTAACATTTTTAGTAAATGTAAATATAAAATGTTCATTTTTGACAAAAATGTTTGATAAAACCAGAAATAAAGGGGGGTTAAATATTAAGGGCCGATGTTGAATGTGGTCCACAAATAAACGTCAATTTTTGTATGCATTTTATTTGACGTTTCTTAATTTCAGACGAATTCAATTTGAACCATGGAAAAATATACAATCGAGCAGCGCATTAAAATCAAATAAAAAAGCATACCGTGCACTTCGTAATTTTGTCGGTCCAAATCCGCGTACAATCGGAAAAATCGTGCAAAAATTTTAACAAACCGGGTCTGTAGGGGGTGTAAATACACCTCGTACTGCAGACGGCTGATGTTTGAGAAAGTGTGGCTGAAAGGCCGTTCACCTCAACTCGTTGTCGTGCCCAACAATTGCACCTCTCACGCTCGTCGCTGAAGAACATTATGCAAAAAGACTTGTATTTACACGCTTACAAGGTGCAATTGACTCAAGAACTAAATCCTCTTGACCATTTCAAGCTTCTTCAATGGTCAGAATGATGAATGATGCGAGAAATGGCAACAATGGATGATCAATTTCCGAAGAAAAGCATCTTCAGTGATGAGGATTATTTTCAACTCAGTGGATTTGTCAATAACACCAGAATTGCCGAATTCGGGCGAATGATAATCTAATGGCTCGCGTACACTTAATCCGTCATCAGCCGAATTTCGCTCGGGCGTTGTCGGCCGAACACGGCCGATCGAACCAAACATATAGAAAGAAAAGAGAGCGCGTACACCACTGAAAGCGGCATCGTCCTATAACGCCCGATGACGCCCGGGCCCGATAATAACCGATCAACCGACATAATCCAAACATGTTTGGGTTTTTCGTCCGTTGTCGGGTCAATTCATACCATAAAGTTCACGAAAAAAACAAATAACGAAAAATTTATTATTTATTATTCTCTGGCATAAATTTTCAAAAACTTATAACAACAGAGATGGAACTGAATGTTCCGGATATAAAGAAAAGAAGCCCGACAATACCCAAGTCACAACAACATACAAATCTATGAAAAATCGGTGCCTATAACTCAAAATCAACGTTTTACTTCGCAAAGATTTGGAAGGTTTATGAAAAGAAACATTGAAACATTTGATGGGTTATAATTTTAAATCTTCAGTTCCTTTTTTTGCATAAATATTTCATTGACCCATACACACCGACGACGACGTCTTATATCTATATGTATATACGTTGACGGTATGAATTTCGAAAATATACATTTCTTTGAAATCTTCCATTAAAAAAATTATTATTTTTACATCCAACGTTCACAAATTCAGACTCCAGGTCCAGACTCCAGACCGATATCGTCCGCGGTCGGAAGCAGTGTATGCAGTCGAACGTCCGAGACGGTCGTCCGAATTGTTCCGACCCGATATTGGCCGATAATTCGGTTTTAGTGTACGCGAGCCGTAAGAGTGATTGTCACTATCGTGAGATGATAACGAACTTATTTATAGCCCGATGGGAAGATATACCTAGATGTGGAAGTTATGCTGTTTAACAGGACGGTGCCACTTGAAACACAGCAATGATGACACAGTTGGACTTCTTTCGTTGGAGTTATTGTAAAGTAAAGGTGTACGTCGATAAGCTAGCAACAATTCAAGAGCTAAAGGATGAGATAATTCTCCAAATTTAGAACCTCATCGAAAATTTTGCGTCATCAAAAATTTTGACCATCGGATGGAGGTGTGCTGCCGAGTACACGGCAGATACTTGGCCGATATTTTGTTCCATACATAATTGAATCTTATCAATATTATCATAATCAAAAGAAATGACAATAATTTCTTATATTTTCTTAAAAAATGTGTGTTTAATTCATAATCAACATCCGTCCTTTAAATTTAACCGTCCTTTATTTAAAATTAATAGAGGCTAACCTAACCTAGGAAAATTTTGACATTGTTTTGACATTTTAAGGTCTCTACAATTTAAATCAAAGGTTTCAATAGAGATTTCAGTGTTGGCGTGTGTACTTAAGTTCCAATGTACGACTTTTGCTAGTCTTGTCAAAATCGGATTTGTCTTGTATTGTTTTCAATCTCGGATATCTGAGTTTCGTCTCAGTATAGGGCTCTCGTATTTCTCATCAGTTGTTTCATCGGTAGTCTCTTCTCGTTTCGGTTATATCTATTTTTAACTTTCCATAGGAAGTTATTGTAATTGGTCCGATTTGTCGAATTGAAAATTTTAACATTTCTTAACGTTTCAAGGTCAATAGAGTCGAAATAAAAGATTTTTAGAGAGATGCCTGTGCGTGCGTTTGTACGTACGTTCGTACGTTCCCGAAGTTTGTTTTCGTCGTCCATGTCTCAAGAACCAGTAAGTATATCGACTTCAAATAAATTTTGTTACCTATACAAAAAAAAAAAACTGAAAAAAAAATCGTCACCTCGAATATTTTACGAACAAAAAATTATTTTACCTCCAACACAATTTTATGCAACGAAAAATAATGTTTTTAAAACCTTTTGAGAAAAATCGAATTGACAGTTTGTTTTACATAAAATAAATACCTAAACAAAAAAATACTAAAAGTTGGTGAAAATTGATTTTCGATTTTAACATTTTTTTTTAATTACAAATATTGGCTTTAAACTAATTTAAGTTTATAACTAATATAGTTTTCAACCTTTAAAATAATTTGGGAAAGAGCCATTTGACAGTTTTTTTTTTTTACAAAAAACAAAAAATACAAAATTTCACTAAAAGTTGATAAAAACAGATTTTCGATTCGAATTTATTTTTAAAAATTAAAAATATTGGCTTCAAAGTAATTTCAGCTTAAAGAAAATATTGTGTTCGACATTCAGTAAAATTTTTATAAAAAACCGACAGGCAGTTTTTTTCATAAAAATTAAGATCTACAAAAAATTATACGTAAAATTTTTAAAAATTCATGTTCGATTCTAGAGATCTCGTTAATAAATGAAGGTATTTACTTCAAAATGATTGATGCTAAATTTTCTTAAAAAATTCAATCTATATTTTTTTGACATAATTATGTAAGGGACTTCATCTCTTACAATTAGACTTTATCTAAATAATACAAATAATGTATCACGGCAACGCTGATTTACGATATTATGTTCAGCTTAAACAAAAACTCTTTATTATAGAAGAAAAGCTTTAAACACATGTTTCGTTCGAAACATAAAGTATTTTATGTATAAAATTATCACCCAATTATAGATCGAATGATATTTAAACTGTTTTCGTGTACAGAACTTAGAATCTATTGTTTCTTTGTTTTAAGAAAGCTTTCTTTTTCAATTATGTTCTTAATCTTAAGTACAGTCTGAATAAATAAGTCAAACGAATAACATATGTTTTTTAATGTCTTTTTTTGCTTGCTAAAATATTTAAATTGCACGTTCGAATTATTTAAAGTTTTTAATTTTGCATGCTGTTTTTTGAATTAAGTTAAACATTACACATAGGAAATAAAAACTTTCAAGAAATGCTACTAAATTTGGATGAAATTGGTTTTCGACTTAAAAACTCTTTAGCAAAAATAGATTTTGAAATTAAACTGTTTCATCATACGTAAAATATTGTTGTTATTTTTTTTGAAAAATTCAACTGACAACTTTTTTAACAAAACACAAAAACCTTCAAAAACAACAAAAAAACTGATAAGGAATGGTTTTTGATTCAAGTATTAGTAGAACAAACAAAGACAGACTTTAAATTATTTATCTCACACAAAATATTGTTACGAATATTTTGTTAAAGTTTTAAGCCAGACAAATCGACAGACGGGAAGTTATCAGTATGTGGGTCGCATCCCAGCTTCTTTTTTATTTTTGTTCCTAAAATATTGAAGCCGAAACTAAATTTAATAATATTTTTAATATGAGCTTATACGAAAAAAAACTCATTCAATTTTTACCTGCGACTTATAGGAACTATATGGCAAGTTTTGCATTAGTAAAATATTTGGGTCGATTGACTTCAAATTTGGAAATTAAGGTTTTGAGTCGATCCGGGTTAGGTTAAACTGAAAATAACAGTAGCTCACATACAATTTTTTTAGTCAAAAATTTAGAATTCGAATTGTCTCAAAAACAAACCAATAGATTTTTTTTTTAAATTGTCTCTAAAATTTTTATTTTTATTTTGCTTTTTTCAATATAAAAAAAATATTTTTGTATTGCTCCAGAAGAGTACCCCCCATAGAACCGTTAATTTGTTATTTTTAACAAGACCTAATCAACCGATTTCAATAATTTTAATTTTTTTCTGCACAAGCTCTTATACAACAATATTTTCTGATCAAAAATGTCATTATTAACTTCCCATAGGAAGTTATTGTAATGGGTCCGATTTGTCAAATTGAAAATTTTGACATTTCTCGACGTTTCAAGGTCCCTAGAGTCGAAATAAAAGATTTTTTAGAAAGATGTCTGTGCGTTCGTACGTCCGTACGTCTGTACGTTCGTTGACGTTTTTTTCGTCCTCCATAGCTCAAGAACCAGAAGAGATATCGACTTCAAATAAATTTTGTTATACAGATAATAAGGCAGAAAGATGCAGAAAGGGCTCTCAAGAAAATTGCGTGGGTGGTTTTTTTACCATAGCAGTTTATCTCATGAACCAATGACGCTAGAGACTTGAATTAAATTTTATATTATAGATTGTGATACAAAACAAATAATTTTTTGGAAAAAAATCTAATTAACGGTTTTTTTATAAATCAAAAAACTGAAAAAAAATTTGTCACCTCGAAAATTTTACGACCAATATATGATTTCATCTCCAAAACAATTTTGTGCAACGAAGAATAGTGTTTTTGACATCTGATAAAATTTTGAGAAAAATCTAATTGACAGTTTTTTTTATAAAAAATAAAATCCTAAAAAAAATGTACTCATAGTTGGTAAAAATTGAATTTCGACGCAAATATCTTTTCAAAAACTTGAGATTAAGGCTTAAAACTTTTTTTATCTTATAAGAAATATTGTTTTCAAAATTCTGAAAAATGTTGAGAAAAATCGAATTAACAGTTTTTGAAAAAAAAAAAAATAAAAACCTAAAAAAATTGATAAAAGTTGGTAAAAATTGATTTTTGACTTAAATATCTTTTCAAAACTTTGAGATAATGGCTTCTAACTAATTTTAACTTATAAGAAATATTGTTTTTAACATTAGGAAAAATTTTGAGAAAAATCGAATTGACAGTTTTTTTTTACAAAAAATAAAAACCTAAAAAAAACAATACTAAAACTTCGTAAAAATTTACTTTCGACTCAAATAGCTTTTCAAAAACTACAAATATTGGCTTCAAACTTATTTTATTTCACAGAAAATATTGTTTTCAATATTCATATATCATTCGATATAAAAATCCAACAGTCCGTTTTTTTCATAAAAAAAATAAAATCTACAAAAAATAGTACGCAAATTTGGTAAAAATTGATACATTATAGACAAACTTTTAAGCAAGACAAATCGACAGATGGGATGGGAAGTTATCAGTGTGGGTCGCATCCCAGCCTCTTTTTTTAATTTTTGGTTTGGAAAATATAACATTTTTTTCGAATGTCGATATCTGGAAAAAAAAGTTATCAGTTTAAAGTTATACGATATTGAAATGTGAAACGTATATTAACAAAATCTAAATAACTGCATACCAAAAATATTCTTAAACTAAAAATGAAAAATTTAAAAAATTCAAAATTAAATGAAAAAAACCGCTCTAACGATTTTCAAATACAAAGTTGAAAATCAAGTTTTTTTAGAAATCAAATGCAGTTTCAATTTTTGTAAACAATCTTTTTTTGCGGGTACATTTCTAAATCTTAAAATACATTAAATATTTTTTAACAGACTCTTTGGATACCTACATAAGCAAGTTCGTAGTGCATTTTATATTACTTTCTCTATACATTTCGATTTTATTAACGTCAAATCAAAATTTTTTTGAAGATGATACCTCTGTTCGAAATAAAGTTTTCATAAAGTATTGACACACAAATACGTCACTTTAAAGACGATTATTTAGATTCTAGCAACCTTGAAACGTTGAGAAATGTTAAAATGTTTAATTGGAAAAATCGAATCTATTAAAATAACTTACAAAGGAAAGTTGAAAATACGTAATTTGCAAATATTTAAAAATAAGTAAATTCCATGTAATTTTGCTTTTAGTATTTAACATATTTTATACATATATAACACTGAATCTGAATACAAAGAATTAAACAAAACTGAGGCCTACCACTTCTTTTAAAGCAAGAATAGATACTACGTAAAATACACGGAATACAATTAATTTAATGACTTTTATAATCAGTTTAATTGTGTTATTGACTGAGTGTTTCTAATTATGAAACTATGTACAGAATGATGAATCCTTCTCTTATGTTATGTTGCTAAAGTTATGGAAGATTAAGAAGCAATTCAAATGGAAAAAATCAAATCAAAAATTGGTGTTGGATTTGCGAAACCTATAAAATGCGTCGTTTAATCCGATTATTGCTACTCAGTGGAAAATTAAGTGAAATGCAATAATTATGAATTATTAAGAACATACAAAATAACATACTCGTACCTATGCGTGATTTATAAGGTACATCTATATGAAATAATTGTTGTTCATTGACATCATTGGATGAATATTTTTGAAGAAACATTTTCATATGCATATGATATGATGCATCATGAGTAAAGGGTGTCCCAAAATTAACTCAAGATTTGAATTTGCCGCCATTTGTGCAGTGAAGTGTTGGCAACCCTGAAAAAAAAGCAATTTGACAGCTAACAGTATAGGGTTATTAAAAATGGAGCGTTACACGATAGAACAACGTGTCTTCATTATTAAAGAATATTTCAAAAATAGTGAAAGCTTGGCGGCTGAATTTTCGAGCAAAATCATCCTAAGCGATGAAGCACATTTTCATCTTGATGGCTTTGTCAATCGCCAAAATTGCCGCATTTGGGGTTTGGAGAACCCACATGTGATTGTCGAAAAACAAATTCATCCACAACGCGTGACTGTATGGTGTGGATTTTGGGCTGGAGGCATAATTGGGCCATATTTTTTTGAAAATGATGCTGGTCAAGCAGTGACTGTTACTGGTGCTCGATATAGCGACATGATAACACAGTTCTTTCTGCCAAAATTGGATGATATTGATGTGTCAAATATGTGGTTTCAACAAGACGGTGCCACATGTTATACAGCCCGTGAAACAATTCAATTACTGCATGAGACATTTCCAGGTCGTGTATTCTCTCGTTTCGGTGATCAAAATTGGCCTCCTAGATCGTGTGATTTAACACCATTAAAATAAAAATAAATTAGGTGGCGCAACAGTCCATGGAGAACCAGGGCCTAGTGACTTACAACTCTCAACCATCCCTGTGTGCGAGTAATGTTGTCAGAGATGGAAGGGACCTACAGTTTATATGCCGAATCCGAACGGCTAGTTTGAGAAAGCACTTTTCATGACAAGAATTACTCTTGGAGAATTTGTCAATTCCTCGCAAGAGGCAGTACCCGTGAAAAAGTTAGGTGGCACAGGCAGGGATTGAACTCAAGACCCCTTGCATGACAGTCCAACGCACTAACCATCACGCTACGGGTACTACAATTTAACACCAACGCACTAACCATCACGCTACGGGTACTACAATTTAACACCATTAGACTTCTTTTTATGGGGTTATTTGAAATCACAAGTCTATGTCAACAAGCCCACAACCACCCGTGCATTAAAGGAGGAGATTCAACGCTGCATCAACGAAATTCAGCCACATTTATGCAGAATGGTCATGGAAAATTTCAACAAAAGAGTGCGCATGTGCATGCAAAGCCGTGGAGGCCATTTGTCCGATGTGTTATTCCATACATAACCCTATCCTATGTACTTTACGAGTCAATAAAAATATAACTATCAAAAGACTAAAAACGGCGTTTTCTATTTAATTCAAATCTTGCGTTAGTTTTGGGACACCCTTTTATTTATAAACATATATATAAAGTAACATATAGTACATTTACAAAATTGGGTGACTTAATAATTTAAGCAATCAGAAACAGAACAAGATAGCTCCAAGCTGCTTTTTGAGGGTATTCAGTTTATTGAAGCATATTTTTGTGTATGGTTTTGGTTGAATGAGTTGACCAATGAGAGAAGTTTGTTTTTTTAAAAATAGTGTTGCGAAAATGCGGTTGTCCGTAAACTCTGGAAATAAATTCAACACTGATGGATGATTTTTTTTTGATGAATGATATGATTGTGATACAAGTTATATAAATGATGCGTGACAAAATGGTAACTGTGCTATTTGAAATTCAGCTTTTAAATTAAGGAAAGGGATATTTTCATTTTCTGAAACGATTTTTCTGAGAACTACATAAAATTGTATATTTTTTGTAGAAAAAGAGTTAAAAAATAAAGTCAAGTTATATTTTTTAGAGATCAATCATCTTTAAAAATTGTTTCTGAGGTTTAAAAAAGTTTTGTTTTCCATTTTTAACAATTTTTTGGAGCTAGTCATTTTGGACTGAACTGAAATATAAGCTTTATGCCTTTCATTCATTTTACCAAATATTAATTGTGAATCTAAACCACAAACAATTATTTATGAACCTTAAGTTAAAATAGTTGTATTTAATGTATTTAATTAGAAATTTGGCAATTGCAGGTCAATCCGCCAACACCCTAGACTTGTTTCTTACCTCTGACCCTAATAAATACGCAATCAGTGTATTACCGCCTCTAGGAACATCACACAACATTTATATAGTAACAAATTTAATACCCAAGGATTTTGGGTTTGATAGATTTAATACCCAAAGATTTTGGGTTTGATAGATTTGATTGGAGCTGTAAAGAGGTTGTTAGGATTAGAGATGTGAGTTTCCGTTGTTATAAAGCCAAATCGACTGAGGAAAACCGGAGTAAGTTCAAACAAGCTAGAAAGACCTGTAACGGACATATTTGACGAACCAAATTTTAGCATGAATGGAAATAACGGCAAAAAATACAACAATGTCCCAAAGGTAGTCAAAATGTCTGGTCATTTGTAAAAAAAACGAAATACCACGTCATCCTCTGTTCCAACGCTCATCCACAATGACACTCCTTATGTAAGTTCGATTGATAAGGACAATTTGCTTGCAACACAGTTTGATGTTAATTCGACTCTTTTTTCAGAGAGTTTCACGAGTCCTCCTGTTCTTGAAAGAGTAAACGATTTTATGGGACGAAACTTCTTTCGCACTCGTGCAGTTGCAAGAGTATTGAAAGACCTTGACACACAAATTTGCTTGTTCTGAAGAAGTGTTTTTCAACGCTGGCAAAACCACTAAGCTTTTCCATCTTTCCTACTCAAGTGGTCTCTTTCCGATTGGATGGGTAACAGCATTTGTAAAGCCTGTCATTAAAAAAGGCGAATCCTCATCCCCCTCCAACTATCGTCCAATAGCATTTACGTCCCAAGGTCCAATAGAACTCTTTCCATGTCATGGAAACGCTCACTAATTATCAGCTTAAAAAATATCTCGAAGAACAGAAGCTTCTTAATGACCAACAATATGGCTTTCGTAGCAAAAGGTCCACAGGTGATTTGATGGTTTATCAAATCTTTACATCGTTTTGGAGAAAGTAAAAATTATTGCACTTGATATTTCAAAAGCATTTGATAGAGTTGGGAACCAAGTTCTCTTATCAAAAATGCGTGCTTTTGTATTGATGAATCTCTTCTTCATTGGATTAGAAGCTACCTTTTTAACCGTTCAATACAAATTGAATTGGATGGTTTCAAGTCTGAAAATCGCAAAATAAATGCTGGTGTTCCCCAAGGCTCTGTTTTGTCTCCACATCTATTCCTTATATTCATAAACGATCTCTTGATTGCCACTTCTAATCCATTAAACTGTTTCGCTGACGACAGTACCCTCAGGTTTTCATATTCGTTTCTAGACTCACATCCTTGTCCTTCGGATGTGGAACTTCAACGGCAGCGTATGTTAAGCTTAAGTTTCGATCTCGACAGCATTGTACAATGGGGAATTATTAATCGTGTAGAATTTAATGCTTCAAAAACTTAATGCTGTCTCCTGTCGTTAAAGCGTATCCCACCGCCACTATTTTCATGAAACTAATCAATTTTCAGTACTCGGTATGTGTTTCACAGATCACCTCTTATGGAATTATCACATAATCGACATGGCAAAAAGTCCTGCTAGGTGCTAAGGATTTCTCCGACGACGGTGCAAGAAATTTGTCAACCCTTCTGATCTGGCTGTAATTTACAAAGCCTTCGTTAGTCCAAAGCTTGAAAATAACTCGCGAAGAAAATCCTTTAAAATTATATATCCCATAACAGAGAGCTTAGTTGAACGGAAAGTGGTTTTGCATAATCTACCAATCACTTCCGCAAAAGTCTTCATATGACCAAATTTGACAAATAAATATTACGGAATTGAAGATAATTGATAGAATTATCTACAAGAAGGATCAGTTTTCATCAAACGTTAGATTGACTTCAATCGAAAAATATCATCATCACTTACCGAATTACAGGATCGTTCAAAATGTTTTAGCCATTTATGGGCATCATGAGCTTCATCACCAGCAAAAGGAATGATATAATGTAGTATGTCTTCGATTTTGCACTTGACAAAATATTCAGAGTGGAGTCTAGTTCTCGTTGCAATTGTTACCAACGACGACGTTTTTCCAGAATCGTAAGTTTTGCATCAATATCAGCTTCTTCTTTTGTTAAAGATGCAAGCCAATTGGTGAAGGTGTTTTTTGAAAAGTGAATGTTATTTTGAAATTCTTTCTGAATCTTCTTCATTTTTTCCGGAATTTACTGAATCTTCACAATCTACGGAATTATTGTTTTCTTGTTCATTTAGTTTATTGATTTTTTCATCGTACAGATTTGTTTATTTTCAATTCAGTGGAATTATTTACGAAATTTTTCGGAACTTTCAGGACCCACTTTTGACGTTGTTAAGATGACCTTTCTAGAAGTAAGAGCCAAGCGGAATTTCCAATTTCAATATTAATTATTTAAAAATAATAATAGTTGGTTTTAACTTAATTTTCAAGAACTGAATGAATTTTAAAAATTATGTTTTCTGACAAATTAATTTAAGTTTTTACAAAGATAAGAATAATACTAAAATAAAATAGATTGATAACAAGTATACTTTTACAGTATGGGGTTATGTTAAGTCATTGATTATGTGAATGGAATGAAATTATTTACCAGATTATAACAATACAAAATTTCATTTCAACCAGCTCTGGAAAAAACAAACGATATAAAACGAAAAAATGTTAAAGAAGTTGTGATTTTAAAATAATTTAATTGACAAAAAATAACGAAAATTACCTATGCAAAAATATTTTTTAATTTTTCGCGCACGCTGTAAAGATTTTGGTAAACCTTAAAATGTTTTCAGTTGAAAGTTTACTCCGCTGAAGTGTTAGGAAAATATCAAAGGGTTTAAAAAGAAATATCGGTGAACATTGGTCTTAAGCTTTTGAATATCAAAATGGGAACTAAAAAACAAGTGTTGGGTTAAGCATTTCACATTTTTGATGTGTTAGGGTTGAACAAATATTTACATTTTAGACAGTACGGTCGAAATTTAGCTAAATGGTAAACTGATGGGAATTCCCAGAAAAACAAGTGTTACAGCTGAATTCCTTGAGCCATCAGTCCATATACCATTGGCTGCGTTCAATCTCAGTAGGATGGGGTATCCGGGTATTTTTTTGTTAGTGTTTTACGCATAAAAAGACAGCTGTTCCAAAACAACTAAGGGATACAAATATATTCGAGAATTTCTGGTATAGGTGGATATCTGAAAGAACAGCGGATTCAACATATGTTTGATATGAAGGAGCCTGAAAATTGGTTTTAAATGTGTACGGTTTTTGGTAAAAATTTAGTCAATTATTAAAATTATTCGTTAAAAACTTTATTCAATCATCTTGGACCTCGAAATTTTTATGTTTGTCTGCTTTTTGTGAACAGCTATCACCTATCCAGGATACTCTATTCAACACGAGATTAAACACAGCCATTGAGAACACTTTTGTGTAGCTGTCACTTTTGAAACTGTCATAGTTTGACATATGACAAGTAAAAATGCCGTTGCTAAAAATGAAACACCAGCCAAACAAGTTACGATTCAATCCAGATTTTGCAAGAGAATTTTTCTACCCGTAATAATCGATTCAAGACCCTAAAAATTCTTGAAGTTAACAAGAGCATTCAGCTGCTAATGTGCAATTTAGATAGAAAAGGATAAGATGCTCTAACCAAGCTGTGGCTGCCATTTGGCTAGTATAATTATAATTATATAATGGCATACCATCCTCTTTACAATAGAAGAAACATCCACTGATTTCACTTAAGAAATGCTTGCTTACTTATAAGGTCGCGCTAGAGTCCGTTTGAAGTCCTCTCCGACCTGCGTGCGCCACCTGAGTCCCGGTCTTCCTCTACTGCGCCGGCCGTCTCTCGGGATTGGATTCGAAGACCTTCTGGGCTGGATCGTTGATGTCCATTCGCTTCTCCCCCACTCTTCTTCTTTGTAGACAGGATTTTTTTTCTCTAGGTAGACAAAGTCCTAGAATTTTTGTCCACGACGTCGTCGTCGTGCTTGCCCTCATTAACCACTAAACCCATCTTCTAGGCTTCCGTCGCAATGGTCAAAAACGCTCCACTGGTATTACGCTTTGATCCTCAAATTATGTAAATATCATCCGCGTATCCATATAATTGGATGGACCTTTGGTAGATTGTGCCTTTAGTGTTGACGGTTGAGTTTTGCACAACTATTTATAGGACGATGTTGAAGAAGTCGCGTGTCAGTGCATCGCCTTGTCTAAAGCTTTTTTGATATCAAATGCATCGGTGAGATCTTTTCCGACCTTGATAGAGAAGCGTGCATTCTCCATCGTCATTCCGCACAAATAAATAAGTTTGACAGGGATGCCAAGAGATTGCCCTCATAAACAGTGCTGTCGTTTTAAAAAATTTCAAGGGTAGTATTTTTCTGTCATTTTGGGGAGTATTTTCTTAAATTGAGGAGTAAAACAAAAAACAATAAACACATGCTTGGCCCATGAACAAAATTAAAAATTGGAAATAATAATGTCCAAATTCGATGTAAATTGACCTACTGGAAGGTTAATGTTCCGAAAACAGACAAATAGAAGGATGTAATGTCATGGCAAATGTTTGCTTTCACTACTCAGAGACCAGCATTTTAAAATAAAATTAATTCTTAGGTTTTTTTTTGAATATGAATTTATGAATATAAATACATTTTTATTTGAAATACGTCGAGAGGCAAGTCTTTGGAAACAAAGCATTGGTTTCTAAAAAGCCGCCATTCCTCATGAAGCCTTTCGATGTCGAGATCAGTTGCTTAGTTTGGAAATAATGCCATAAAAGTTACCAAAGTAGGTGCTAAGTTTTTATGGTTAATCCCTTCCAAAGACAGTAGCACTTTATCGTCAAATTTTATTCTGCAAATTACTTGTTTACATAGTTCAACATATTTTGCTCTGCAGTCAATTTTTATTTTAATTATTTCATCACTTTTTTGTAAAATAAGCATCTTCGCTTTTGCTCCGAAGTAAATATCATTTTCATTGAGGAATGTTTCATTACAAAATTCAGTCTCGTGAAGTTTAGGTTTAAATATAATATATTCTGGTTTTATAAAGTTGCGAAGCATGGTTTTGAAATAAGTCTTAATACTCTTCAATAAAGAATGGATTTTCGGAGTTTCAGATTTAAATTCAATATTTATTTTGTTTGTAATATTCAAAATGTATGACAAAAAACTGAAATAGATTTGGTTTTTTTTTGGTCATTTCTAAATAAATGTTGTGAGCAGTGTCAACATTATTATCAAGCTCATAAGCCAGAAAAAAATGTTGAAGCACAATCCATTGCTCCAATATTCTAGCCACAACATTTTCCATAGACAGCCACCTTGTTGAATATCCTCAACATTATTATGTTCTGCAACCGAAAGGTACTTCTGGAACTCTTCTAGCTCCTGCTTTCTTTTTGGGCTATGAGCAAAAAACGAAGCAATATTTCTCGTTAAGAGTTCAAAATTTGAGGGCAAATTTCTAAAAGAAATTAACGATTGCACCATGAATGGTTTTTATTTTGGTCATTTCTAAATAAATGTTGTGAGCAGTGTCAACATTATTATCAAGCTCATAAGCCAGAAAAAAATGTTGAAGCACAATCCATTGCTCCAATATTCTAGCCACAACATTTTCCATAGACAGCCACCTTGTTGAATATCCTCAACATTATTATGTTCTGCAACCGAAAGGTACTTCTGGAACTCTTCTAGCTCCTGCTTTCTTTTTGGGCTATGAGCAAAAAACGAAGCAATATTTCTCGTTAAGAGTTCAAAATTTGAGGGCAAATTTCTAAAAGAAATTAACGATTGCACCATGAATGGTTTTTATTTTGGGGAGTAGTTTTCGTCCGTGGGTAGTAGAGTAGCAATTGACTCTCGAAAGGAGTAAAATACTACTATAGTAGCAAAAACGACAGCAGTGCTCATAAAGCTCTTCCCTAAAGATGCTGTCATCTGTGGTTTGAAAATCGATAAAGATATGTTGGGTATCGATTTGAAGTTCCTGAGTTTTTACCAAAAGATCTGCCGTAATATGAATATTTGGTTACACTCCAGAAATAATCTTTTTTTTTTGAATATATAAATTAAGCCTCTTTTCTTATAACATCGATAAACCTTTTAAATAATGTTTTATTAAATAGGACGCACTTCACGAAAAACCCTTTACTTGAATATTTCAAAGGTGGGTTCTATATGAAATCGAAGGATTCCAAAAATTTCAAAAAAAGAGTTATTATGAACTTTTAATTTTATTGAAATTCTTGTCAAGTCAACCGCCGTCGCTGCCGCCACCGCCGAAGCATATATCATATAAAACAATAAATTTGGGGGCTTTTATTACTACCCTTGTTAAATTCTTATTTTTGTCGAGTTGACGTGCAAAAATGTGCCTCAGCAAAAATCCTCTATTGAAAATGTCTGAATACTCAAATTCATTGAGTATAGAAATAACTCCGTTCTTTTTTCTTTTTTTTTTTATTGGAAAATCTTTTTTCCCAACAAATTGATGTTTTGTTAACAAGGGTTATGCCTGAAGAGCAAGGCAGATAGCCCTAACACTTCTTTTGAGACAGCCGCTGTCCAGCCAGGTGTATATGTGGGAGTACATTCTACCCTAAAAGAATGTTGAAAAAATTCCAACAGGCATCCGAAAATTCTATAATGTGAACATTAATGAATATTAAGACCTGGAATTGTTCCAACACACCGTCTTCGTCCACTGACGCGACTCGACGCCCGAACGCCTACCCACCGTTCACCATTCACAACGGCTGACTAAATTCGTAAAATGCGAAAAAAGGACTTAATTTCATTCAAGGCCATTACCATGAAATAATTTCGGGTCCATTGAAGTTAAGTGATATTACATTGTTGTACATAACCAAAAAACAAATATTTGTAGGTAAGACAAGAAGTGGGTTTTATAACGAATTCAGTCGAAATATCATAAAAGAATAGGAACTTCGTTACACCATCATCATGCCATGGTTATGGGAAGCTATATTGACGGTATAAGAAGGTAGGTATCTTATTTTTTCTTACGTTTACGACCTTAAGTTAATCTTTACTCTTATTTTTCTTCTTCTTAAAAGCTCAATTCAAACCATGGACAATGAATGACGTAAATTAGGCAATATAGGTTGGCTCTTACATTTATTACAATTTTCTATAGCTTCAATAAATAAAAGAGTTTTTTTTTGGGTTTTATCTCGAGAAAGAAAGAGAACCTGAGGCTCTGAAGGCAAAAAAGAAAATATTGGCCGGGTAAATGGAAATGCCAATAACTGATGACCTTTTTCTTTTTCGTATAAGAAAAAGTCCCAGTTTCACCTTAACCGGAATTGAAGAATAATTAAGTGAACGAAGTCGAATTGTTAATTGCAAAATACTCTTTTATGTTTTTTTTTCGATTACCGGAAACGCAACTTTTACTTATATTTTGATACCTGAAAATTGATTCTAAACGAATGGTCAAAATTCTCAAAGTCAAACCATTGTCAAATAAAGGGTGTTTTATATTCTTTTATTTTGTTTAATAACTCTCAAGGTGTTTTATTTTTTACAGAATGTAATTAGCATTTTTGTTTGTTCGTTACATCTTCTACCGATAAAAATGGATCCCGGAAATTGAACAGAGAAAATTAAAAACATCCTATTGTGTTTCTAAGGGGAGGGGGGTTTGCAGGATACAAATCTCATTGTTAACACTTCTTAATGAATAATATTTGATTTGCAAAATTTGTGGCTTATTTTTTAAACAAATCTTTGGTTTATATTTGGGTCAAACAAAATGTTCGTTTATGTTAAATTTCTGGCGTAATTTCTAGGGGTTGTGTTTATAGCTGAAATCTTTGTATATAAAATGGAATAGCTAGTACTATCATGAAGAGGAACGAATGAAGCGACACGTCTGGGCAAACGTCAATGAACTAAATCTGCACAGTTTGTGCAGAATTTTAATTGGGGAAATTTAGAGACAATTTGACAATACAAAACAGAGAAGAATGTAAACAAAAGTAGCTACGGTTGGAGGGAGACAATAAAGAGACATTTTTTATTTATTTATGGATGTATTGTATGTATAAAGAAATAATAAAGACAAATCCCAATAAGACAAATACCAATTCAAATTTAAATTTTGTAACTGTTGCCGGTTAGCCGATTGCCTATGAATACAACAAAAATACGTTGAAATACCTATTTTCAAAAAAAAAAAGAAAATAGGTAGGTACAATGTTTTTGTTTTTCTTAGGTATATATGCATCTACATATGGGTGATTATACAAAAGTTGGGTAACTTTTGAGGATATTTTGTTTACGATAGTTTTTAAATCAAAATTCTATAAATTTGGGTGTATATGATAGCTAATCTAATTAATATATTGTTCCAAATCGGGCCAGTCACTTTTTTGAGTACATTGTAAGATATTTAAAAATTTCAGAATTTGACTGCCAGAGGACTGACAAGTACCTATACACAGTTTTGAAAGTATTATAATGAAATTTAATACAAATTAGTAAAAATCTCTTAGGATTTAATAATGATCACTTAAAATCACTTAGTAACAATTAAAAATAATTATTAATATGTAATACTAGTAGAAAATACTACCTACATCAGTTTTCAAAACAGACTTTTGACATTTAACGTAACGTTATTCACTTATCTTTTACTACTTTCACATAGTTTTACTAAATATTTCAAAGTAATCAACAAACAAAATCTAACAATATTCATCTTAAAAGTACTAATGATCAAGAAATGAAGAACAATAACAATTTACCTGACACAGAACTGACGCCACACTACTGACGAAAAAGACGAAATTTGAGATTATAATCTGGACTAATGTTTTTTTTGTAATTTCAAATTGTATCAACAAACTACATTTTAACAAATCAAAGTCTAATACGAATAAATAAAAATAAACTTTAGATTAACAAAAAAAATAACGACTCACCATAAAACTGACGTGTTGACTGGCTAAGCACGTGTATAGACAACAAACATAACCCAAACTCTGGTACAGTTATGGTGGCCGTCAAATTGTGCGACCCGCAACTAACTTCATTACCAACATTAAAATTCAAAGTGGGATTTGACGTTGAGTCGGCGATATTTCGCACGAATTTTAAATTTAAATAACACACAAGAAACTGACGAATAAAACTGAACACAAAATTTCTTATTTTTTTAAATAAAGTGGAGAACACTGCATTATGAAAGTTGTAGTATATATTTAACTATATACATCGCAGATTGTATTAATTTAAAAAGTTTTCTCAAATCAATGATAATGTTTAATAGACAGTCACTTAATGGTTGGTTTTCAGGGTTGTGACATGCCAGAGGACTGACGTTTTAAGAACTAATTGTGTTTTTTTAATAACTGGTATTCAAAATGAAGAACTAAAATTGGGTGACTAAATAAAGGTCTTTCCATTGTTTTAAAATAAATTGCAATCTCAGTAAAATATAATCAGACTTTATTGAAAATATGTATGTGTTGACAGGCTTACAGATCAGTGGTTTCCGAATGCAAATAAAACAAACTTTATTTCATCCTTTTCCCGACGTTTCGTTGGCTTTTTCCAACTTCTTCAGGGGCATAAAATAGAATTTGTAATTTAGCACACAAAAAAAAACAAGAGTCTGTGACATAATTATAAGTTTTTTTTTTTTGTGTGCTAAATTACAAATTCTATTTTATGCCCCTGAAGAAGTTGGAAAAAGCCAACGAAACGTCGGGAAAAGGATGAAATAAAGTTTGTTTTATTTGCATTCGTAGGTAAACCACTGATCTGTAAGCCTGTCAACACATACATATTTTCAATAAAAAAACCCAAACAGATCACCAAATAAGCTCAAAAGAATAATCAGACTTTGTATATATTGGTTGATGACATCGAGTTACCCAACTTTTGTATAATCACCCATATGTATATTAGGTCAAATGAAAGTAGGAATTATTATTATTGAAATGAAAAGAATACACTATCAATACAGGTATGTAAGTATATTTGAAAACCTACAGAAACAACAACAAATGAATTATAAATGGTTTTTGACTTAAGTATTGAAGAACAAAGAAAAATATTGACTTAAAATTATTTATCTTACACAAAATATTGTTATGAATATTTTGTAAAAGGTTTAAGAAAGACAAATCGACAGACGGGATTTAAAGTTATCAGTTTGGTCCCATTATTATTCTTATTATTATTTTTAGTTAAAATTATTAACTTCCAATAATAAGTTATTTTTATCGGTCCAGAATGTCTTAATATAAATAAGAATAACGTTTTCGACACATGTATCAATTTTTGGAAAAATTAAATTGACTTCGACTCGAATATCTTGGCCAAAATGAAGATACTGGCTTCAAACTAATTGTTTCTTACATTAGGTAAAATTTAAAAAAAGATCTAATTGAGACCTTTTTTCAACAAAACAAAAATTAACTAACGATTGGTAAGTGTTTTTTTTTTTGCTTCGAATATTTCGAGGACAGTTGAAACTATTGTCTTCAAATTTAATTTATTTAATACAAGATATGATACTGTTCAACTACTATCCAAAAAAACTAATCTAATGCGGACGAAGTCGCGGGTAAAAGCTAGTATAATAATATTTGTATTTCAGCCTTTGTATATATAAACAATATTTTGCATATGATGAAATAGTTTGATTTCAAAATCTTTTTTTGGTTAACGAGATTTTTAGTCGAAAGCCAATTTTTACCAATTTTGCGTTTTAATTTTTACAAAAAAATTGAAGGTTGTTTTTTTATAAAAATGTTACTGAATGTCAAAAACAATATATTAAATTCTTTAAAAGATATTTGAGTCGAAAATCAATTTTTACCAACTTTTAGATGCTTTTTAGGTGTTTTATTAAAAAAAAGTGTCAATTCGATTTTTATCAAAATTATAACAGATGTCGAAAACGTTTTTATATTAAATTAATAGATATGAAAAGTTTATTATGTGTTTCAATTTGCCATTAGTTTGACGAAAGTGTCACTTTTGATGTTTTTGGGACATTTATATTCTTGAAATTCGTGTTTAAATCTTAGGTCTAGAGCTTTCAAAGCAAATTCACTTCAAAAAGTAGATTTCTTTCATTTTTAAGATATTAAAAGATTTTTTATTTAAAGGTTTATTTAATAATTTTTATTTTATGATTTATTATTTCAATAATATTTTTAATTTTATAGGAAATCCATTTTGAAAGAAAAAAACACTTTAAGAATGTCTTACAATATTTATTTGGTTCAAATCGCTTTTTGGTAAATATCGTTAAATTACTAAAAATTCTTTATATAAAGTCTTTAATTATGCAACTTAACTTAAGGGGTTTTAAATCCATTACGGCAATACTATAAGTTTTGAACTCAAGGGAATTTCTAAGAAAATAAAAAAAAAATATCTTCCAGGGATTTGCCATCACCCCTACAACCCCCCTTGGATCCGCTATTGACTTTTATTTGTCTTCTTTTCAAATATACTTACATACCTGTATTGATAGCGTATTCTTTTCATTTCAATAATAATAATTCCTACGTTAATTTGACCTAATATACATATGTAGATGCATATATCGCATATATCAAATCTGCAACGAACAACGCTTTGATTAGTCACACAACGACCTATTTGTATGAGTTCCAAAACTTTTTGTATAATTGTTTTATTATTTTCGGTCGAACAAAGTCGTAAGTGCACGTTATGACAATTTTCTGTTGAATTTTTTAAATAGGTATTGTCCTAATATTTCAGTGAGACATCGACACAAGTGTTAAGTTTATTTATTACAAATCACTATTTTGGTTATTTGTAGTAAAATTATTATTAACACTGCTGGAAGCAGACAAAAATTACTGAACTTCCAAAAACTGTGTTTAATTACCCTTGAATAAATAGTTTTTTTTTTCATAAAATAAAAAAATGTATGCTTTTTTTTAATAAAACTCGTTTTCAAAATGTTAAATCGTGTTTTCCGAAGAACCGAATTTTTTACATTTACGTCATTGTACCACCGGAGGTGCGATATGTACATAATACCTAAGAAAAACAAAAACCTAACCTAACCTATTTTCTTTTTTGAAAATAGGTATTTCAACGTATTTTTGTTGTATTCATAGGCAATCGGCTAACCGGCAACAGTTACAAAATTTAAATTTGAATTGGTATTTGGCTTATTGGTATTTGTCTTATTGGTATTTGTCTTTATTATTGCTTTATACATACAATACATAAATAAATAAATAAAAAAATGTCTCTTTATTGTCTCCCTCCAACCATAGCTACTTTTGTTTACATTCTTCTCTGTTTTGTATTGTCAAATTGTCTCTAAATTTCCCCAATTAAAATTCTGCACAAACTTTGCAGATTTAGTTCATTGATGTTTGTCCAGACGTGTCGCTTCGTTCGTTCCTCTTCATGATAGTACTATTCCATTTTATATAGGTACAAAGGTAAAATACAAAATTGTATAGTTTGGTAATTATTATCAAGTCATAATTCGAGCTTTTTGAAATCAAAGTAAATTACAAATATTGAGTCGGAATCTACTACTTCAGGGGAATAATTTAATTTGACCACTCATTAATCTTGTTTTGCGAAACAGATACGGTGATTTAAACTTCCTCAATCCTCAAATCAATAAAATATAATCACGATATAAATATTGAAGCTGCAAGATTGTAATTTACGAAATACCTATTTGCTGATTTAAGAAAAAAACTAAACAGTAAATTACAATTCTTTTAGTCTTATGCCCAATTTCATAAACACCTTTTATACATTTAACAGGATTTTAAACTGTAAAATGGGATATTTTAGTTTCACCAAGCGTTTTTAAAGTAAACAAGCTTTTAAACACCTTTTAAAACTAAATGCCCATTTTTGGCTCATTAAATTTTAAAAGTGTCATTAAAAAATGAATATGACAGATTGACAGCTGATGTTTTGTTTCGTAAAATTTGTATTTTCAATATTTGGAGATACAGAATGAATAGGTAAACAAATTGCATTTATAATATCATTTTTATAATTCATCTGACGAAGAAGAACAACATTATAGTTATTTGCCTCTCAAGAGTATTCCGCGTTCACAAGAATTTATTTTCATGTTTTATTTTTGAACGACACACGATTTTTGATTTTGAAGAAGTTTACACTGTTGTATTTTGCGATTCTTGTCATTTATTTCAACATATAACGCTTTCTCATTTTTTCTTTTTTTCACAATTCGCTTAATAGAAAGAAAAAAGGGGTTTTATTTTTACAGGGTTGTGAAGAGAACTCTATTTTAACAAAAATATCCCTGAAATTTCCCATTTCAAGCTTGGTGAAACTGAAAAAATTTAAAGGCCTGATAAAATTTAAAAAGGTTTTAGATAAAAGTGCTTTTAGTGTTTGTTTATGAAATCGGACATTAATCTACTATCTTCAGAGTAATAATTTTAAAATATTAACATATATGAGCCGTTTATTTTGAAAGTGGCATAAGTCACTTTTTCAAAAAAATCGAGTTAATGGCAACACTAAATACAATTGAACGGTATCCTTTCATTTTTAAAAAATTTGCACTCAATAAGTTGAGAACTATTGAGATTTCTTTGAGAGAAGTATTGGTAATTAACGGTATAAAAAACATGTTTATTTTGAAAGTGGCGTAAGTCGTTGTACTCAGGAAATTAATTACGGGGCTTAGTGTGAAAGAAATAGAAACATGTGATAAGTACTCGTATGTGTGAAGTATTGTTTTGAATTATTTTCAGTATTTTTAAAAAAGTTGTGATCATTGGACTTATTTTTATAAGTGCGAAAGAATAGTGCAGTTTTGTAAATTATATTATAGTGACATCTAATATAGTACACATAATTAGCATTATTTTATTAAAATTACTTTTATATGATGTTATCAGACAGCGAATCAGGTAAAACATACTTATTTTAGTTATGGAATTAGGTGGCTTTCAATGCGTATTATTATTTTATAGAAATATTTTCTAAAATGAGAAAAAGCGTTAACCCCAGAAAGAGACATATGAGAGTGATTTCATCAGATGAAGAATCGACTTCTACGGAGTCATCAGAAAAGGAAAACAACATAACGGAAGGAACAGAAACTCATCGTGTACGAAAAAGGGGATGCAGAAATGAAAAAAAATATACTCAAAACATTATTAAGGAAAAAAAAAAATAGTGGTAAAAAATATGTAACAATAAACTCCAAAATTATTTTTACCAAAAGAATTGCAGTTAAACCTTGTTGTTCAAAAAATTGTAAAGAAAAAATAAGTTCTTTTAATCGACAACTTATTTTTGATAAATTTTGGAAGTTAGCAAACTTTACGAAGCAACATTTGTTTTTACAATAGTAAAGTTAAACGAGAAACACCCAAAAAGAGAAGACCAAGAAACTACAATTCAAAGCCAAGACAATGCCAATTTAAGTATTATTTGACACATGAAAATGTAAGTGTGTTGGTTTGTAAAACATTCTTTCTGGATACTTTCAATATCTCAGAAGGACGTCTGGCTCGTGCTCTTAAAAAGGATGTTCCTGGAGAAGATTTGCGTGGAAAATCTGAAAATTCCGGAAGAAAAACTGAAGAATCTCTCATAATTGCGGTCAAAGAGCACATTCAAAGCTTCCCTGCCTTTAGTAGTAGAAAATATTTAAGTCCAGATCTAAATATTAGGAAAACGTACAATCTCTATCTTGAAAAGTGTAAAAATGATAAACAACAACATGTTAACGAGTGGATAGGATATACAGGAAATCCTTCAAAAATGACTAATTTGCACTTTCATCAACCTAGAAAAGACACATGTCAAAAATGTGATTTTTTAAAAATACAGATTCAAGCTTGTGAGGATGAAGGTGAAAAAAGGCAATTAAACCTTCAACACGATTTACATTTGAGATCGGCAGAAATGGCCAGAAAGTGTCTACAAGAAGATCAGAAAAAAGCAGCTGAAAATCCAGATGAATATTTTGGATTTTCATTTGACTTTCACAAAGCATTGCCTTTTCCCAAACTTACGACTTCCATATCGTATTACAAAAGGAATATGTAGGTACGTTTTAAATTTGGGATTCCATAATTTTCATAACAATAATATTGACATGTATCTTTGGGATGAAACCATAGCATCAAGAGGTTCTCAGGAAGTTGCTTCGTGTTGTAAATATAAAACATCTTAAGAATGTCACAACTCAAAAGCATGTTATTGCATATAGTGACTCATGTACAGGACAAAATCGTAACATAAAACTGGCCTTAACTTGGATGAAAATTGTTCAGTCTTCAGAAAATGATATTGAAATTCTGGATCACAAATTTTTAATTTCGGGCCATTCATACTTACCAAATGATCGTGACTTTGGTGTAATAGAAACGGCCTTGAAAAAAACAAATGTTTTATACATTCCAAATGATTACTATAGCGACTTATGCCACTTTCAAAATAAACGGCTCATATGATGATTTGCATGCAATCAATGCAATTTTGTATTATTATTTTTTTTCTTCTACTTCTTTCTGTCTTTCCACAAATGTGAGAGAGATAAGTATACAAAGAGGTTCCAGCATCTTAAAACAAAAGGGTTATACAATACACACAATTGCATTGTAGTGTATTTACACATATATGTATGTACAATCTTAGCATTGACAGCTATGTGGCTGGCTTTGCGCTGGGCATCTCAATTGAAATTCCTGAAATTCCATATCATTCGTTCGTAAGACAATCGCGCGTTCGTTATTATATTGTGTTTGTGGTTAGTGGTGTCCAAAAATATAAACCAGTTATACAGAAAAGAAATTAATTGTTCTTCATTTAATTATTTGTTTGATTTTCCCAAACGAACAAAAATAAATATGATTGCTTACAAGGCGTTTGTGTACTAAAACGAGTTCACTCGAAAAGGAAGGCTCCTAACGTATAAAACTAATCTCGCTAGACTTCGTCGAAACGGTCTACCTACTTTCAATAAGAGGAGGAAATGCGAAACCCTATGCAAAGTTCCTGAAGAAACAGAAGGTTTGTAAAAGTATAAACATAGTTTGTGTTTTTTGTTTAATTTTTCAAATTTTTGTTTATACGTTAGACCTGTCCCCATCTGACGACAAAAAGTGGTTAAAAACACACTCCACGCCATTTGCCACATTGGAGAACAAGTAGAAGACCACACAAAAGGAACGTGCTAAAGAAATAGCTTTAAAAACAAAGAACATTTCAGGTTTAATTCAAGAATGGACAGCTTATAAAATCTCAGAAGGACCACGATTGGTAATACCTACTAAAAATTAATAAAACTAGTATAATATATTTTAATTTTAGGTTTCTAAGTTTGTATTTCTAGAAATAAGTTAAAAACAATAAAAAAAATAGAAATCTTTCAAATGTGTCTTTCTTTTATATATTTTGGATTTTATAAATTATTATTTTCTAGAATATATTCATTGCAATTTGCATACAAGAACTTGTAATTCGGCGCGCCATCAACTGAAAAAATATCCCTGAGAATACGAAAACCAATAAGTTTATTTTGTAAATCACTAATGAAGATTGTTGATTTTGCAAAAAATTGTTCTTGAATCTCTACATGATTGCTTTAAAATGGAAAGTAAATTAATTTTTAAAAGCTACAAATTGCCCAAAAACTTTTTCAAATTAAGAATCAAAAGTTGCAATTTAAAGTGACTGTCATTTGCAAACTGCAGAATAACCTGTTTCAAAAATTACAACTCAAAAGTTTGAGTGTCAATATCTTCATTTTGCTCATTTTATGAAATTGCAAACAAAAAGTCGCAATTTACTTATTTCCAAGCCAAGGTACAAAACTGGATTCATTTTTCATGATTTGTAGGTCTGTAGAAAATTAGAAATACACACCGTAAAACGTTTTAAACTTAAATTTACTATTTAAATACTTTTTAAAATGTTTTTGAAAGCATCAGGTAAAAAATGTATGTATAAATTAATCCTCAAAGCTTTAAAAAATACATTTTTCATTAAAAAGCCCTACAATTTCCATATAGGTAAGTCCGTTAATTTCTCTTCTTTTTCTTTATTATCCTGAATAATTGATTCTTTTATTTTGAAACAAATCGTTTGCTGGGAGAAGTACGAGGCGGTGCAAGGTGGGAACTTTTTCTTGTTAATTAACTTTAATAAAACAGTCACTTATGCGGTTTCAGTCCCCTTATACATTCTTAAAGTCCCAACATCAAGATAAATCTGACTCTGTTTATTAGCAAACACATAATTCAATGGAACTTATTTTCCCCTAAGGAGTTTTCATATATATATGTAAAAAGTACAACCAAGAACTTTCCCTATAGCAGCTTTTTGTAGAATAAATATATACTACTTTACAGGGAACAGAGCGTTTCACGGCATCGGTATGACAGGCGTTATCATCATCGTCGTCGGCGTCGTCGACGTCCTTCAAAAGTTATCTTCAATTTAAAAGAAAAACAATTATAAAATCTTCAACTTATTCTTGGAGCCAGCCAGCACCGGCAAGTCTTCATCGCTTGTTTTGAACTTTAAAATTTAATTTTTTAAGCATGTTATGTTTTGCAAAAAGGTTTATCGGACCGATGTTGTGTTCGTTGAAGCTTTCACAATATAAATTTATTATAAAGTACCTTGTTTTCGTATCTCGCTCTCTCTTTCACTCTTGTTTCTGATGTTTTTTTGCTCTAGGAAAGGATTTTTCCAGAGAATTTCTGAACGATGAAGGATGCTGGAAGAAAACAAAATTTAAATCACCCTCAGCTAATCCTTTCTGCGACTTGAAGATCTAAATACCAAAAGATGGTGGTTAGATTATTAAATATCTGGCCTATGGCGAAAGAACAAGAAATCAAAAAGACTAAAAACTACATTAAATAAAAGAATGGGTCGGAAAAGCAAAGTAAACAGTGGCGGATATAATGAAAGGGAGGGGCTAATGTCCCTACGCAGTTCTTGATTACTTATTTGAAGTAAATGCGCCAATACAGTGGATTTTAAAGGTTTGAAGAATTTTTGATTAAACTAAAGATTAAAAGTTTTAAGAAAAACTAATGTGACTTAAATGTTTGCTTCAGAACTCTGAACTTAAAACCACAAGTACTTGAATTTGTTAAGTACCTACTTTAAATCTTAAAAAGGCAAATTATTAAGAATGTGGTTTGAAAGAAGTTATTAGGGCAAGTTTAAGGGACACCGAATAAAAAGCTACCCTTTACGCAGAACCTTAAATTCGCTTCTGCATACAACTAGGAACATAATGTTCAAATTAATTTACTATTAAACTTGCCACCTTCGAGGCCTTTTACATTAATTAACACAATCTCCATAAACTACAAAGCAAAAGCCCGCAACCTAAACTTTCTTGCTGTGAGTCCATAATCACTGCCCAGTTCCTTCCAGAAAAGCTCATGAATTTTAAAATCACATTTTCTTAAAATCTTTGTTTGTATTTTTCTCCCTATACCCAGAATATATGGGCCAAATGATGAAATTGAATATGCCTTACAGAGTTTCCTTGCCTTACACTCTGGCAAATTGCTTGAAATAATAATTACCTATTAAACTGTCGACTTTAAATGGTTATACGACCATCTTCCGCCTAAGTGGATAGGCAAAATTATATTTGAGTCCTATGCAAACCTTATACAGAATGTACATTAAAATCTATGCACAACCTTAAGCAACTATTTTGCCTTGAAGACTCGTGCTCGTACTTTGTGTGACAACTTTGATATGTTGATGTTAACAAAAAAAAATGAGGGCTTCTTGAGTGAAGTGAGGAGAGAATTAAGCAAAGGACAAACAAAACAAAATGTCTAACCAACCGATGGCAAATATTTGTTTTTAAAATATGGATGCGAGATAAGTCCTTTTTCATTTTGAAGATAGCCAATTCAACAGATATTCCCTAAAGGAGATGAATATAGGTACAGGGACGGTTGTATTATTGGTGCGTATACGAGTAAAAGGGCCTTATAGGTTTTAAGTATCTCAAAAAGTTTTGGTTTAAGGAAAGTGTAGGAATTGCAATAAATAATTTGCTGTTAGTTATGCTTTAATTCTAGGGGGAATTTTGATTTTCTTATATTTGCCTGTTGCTTTCTCACAAGCTTCCTCACAAAATTGGTTTAAAATTATTATCTAACTGCTGAATAATTAAACACTAATTAGTGATTTGGATATCTTGAAAAGTTTCATACAAATTTGTAAAATAATCGTATGAGGTAGGTAGAGATGGCAGTCATAAGCAGTTTTTACTGCGTGACTCAATTAGCGCTGGAAAGCGCCGTTTTGGTACCACAAACTGCGTTTGTTCGATCGCAAATATGACTTTATGAAGATGTCTAACGCAGGTCTAAGTTAGGCAGACGTTTATGAAAACATCCAACTTTTGTGAAAATGTGAAGAAGTAAACTTATAATAGTTCCATAAATCAACCAGGTCCCATAGTGACTTACAACTCTCAACCATTCCGAGTAATGTCAAGATTGGAGGGGACCTACAGTTTTATGCCAATTCCGAAAACAATTTTTTGACAGCACTTACTCACAACGGGCAGTGCCCGTACAAAACTCTTAGAATGACAGAGACAGGCATTGAACCCAAATTATCTGGCATGACAATCGTACGCACTAACCATCACGCCACAGGGACTACAAAATAGCTACCTCAAAGCTAACGCAGACTATATTGTTAAAGTCATGCGTAGACCTAATAATAATATTCAGAAAAGGATTATTTTGATAGCTCTACGAGGTCGGTACTCTCCTTTTAAAGACTGGTTTGATTTTGCATCAGAATATAACTATCCGTTGTCACTAAGTATTGATAATTTAGAAGCACGTAGAAACGAACTTTATGACTTTATTTCTATTATAGATGAAACATTGTATCGAAAATCAATAACACGGGCAAGAGAATCTGTTACAAGAACACTCTAAACTCAACTTATGTCTCGGGTATGACAACCAATGAGATAAGTCTAATCTTTAAAATGCGAGTTGAAATGCTTGAGCTCAATTATAGACCTCACAGAAATGATTTGAATCCGAATTGCTCACTATATGTAACCTTAATCAGGCTGAAAATATTTAGCATATCTTAGCTTTTTTTCCAATAATACAGGAAATCCGAAGATTATATTTTAATAAAAGTTTTTTTTTTTTCAATTGAAGAATGTTTTGCAATTTTAAATGGAGAAAGTGGATGGAAAACTCTCATTCGATTGGTTTCAGAGGCCCTAGCATATAGAAACATGTATATTAACTTTTAACAGATGCGGTCTAATGATATACTTTGTTTTAGCTAAACTAAAAGCCCAATTTGTGTATTGAAACACTTTAACTTATATTTTATATATACCATTGTTCTAATTTATTATTATATTATTATTATTTATTATAATTGTAATAATTATTTATGTAATTAATATTATATATTATAATGTTTGTTTTCGACTATATTTTTTATATTAGGTTTATATTTTAACTGTTTAATGAAATTTATAAACTGAACTCTCTCTAAACGTATTTATTTAATTCATATAATTTGTATTTCCGGCAGACGGAACTAATTTTGTTAAATATATTAGGTATATGGAAAAAAAAGAATAAAGAAAAAAAAATAGCTACATGAAATAAGACTCAAATTATCAGAGATTTTGTTTTGTATTTGATACATTTTGCATTAAAATAAGACTTATATACTCTTGAATTTGAAATTTTTGAACATGCAAGGGCAGGACATTTATAAAGAAAGCGAATTACAGTTTCCCTTTCATGTTGGTCTCCGGCAGTTACTGCAGTGAGTATTGTGAGGGATACCCAGCTTTGCTGCATGCTCTCCCATCGGCCAATGTCCGGTACATATTGCAGTGACCCGGGCTATATCATGCCTAGTTCTGCTTAAAAGTTCGATAGAACGGTTTTTGTTATAGGTAGGCCATATCTTCCTGGATATGGTACAATCCGTTAGATTGTTCCACCTGCTGCGGTTGGATTCTGTCGGAAAAATTGAGAACATTTTGCCCTTCAAAGCTCCATAAGGAATATTAACCCTTTCCGCAAGTGAGCTATGAAGGGCCGGACCCAGACGGGCAAACTCATCAGAACGTTTATTTCAATCAATGCCACTATGACCTGGAACCCAAATAAAAGTGACACGGAGGTTGATTTTGAGGACATTGTTAGAACAGTATAGAGGATGTTGTGGCCGAATCGATGGCCATAAAAGCCGTCTGGCTGTCTGTGCAGATAGCCGTATTTCTATTTTAGTTTAAGTTTAATTTGAGTATTGTGCATGCTTATTTGATTGCTAGTAATTCAGCTTGTAATACACTGCCACAATCAGGTAGCCGAAAATACTTAAAGACATTAAGGATTCAGAGGAGATTCCCGACCCAACTCCACACTTCATCTTTGACCCGTCAGCAAAGATTGTGGTATCAAAGTTTTTCGTAACTCTGCCAATCCTTTCTGGCGAGAAAGATAACTTTAAAATTTTTACTGAGGTTCAAGGCAGAGGTGCAGTAGTCGGTGTATGTCACAAAAATATCCGCTGGAATCAGTTCGTTAGTGTTGTCATGTCCATAGGGTCTGGAAAATCAACAGTTTGATTCTTTAACCTTAGCGCTCTGCACGATATTAAATATTTAATATGTAGATCTACAGGTAGGTGCAGAATAACATTTAAGGCATCTGTTAGACAGGATCGAAGGGCCCCTGTAGTGCCAACACTAGCTATTCTTTAAACCTTCCTAAGAGCCTCGATATTGCATTTCTTGCTGAACGCAGGCCACAACACAATAGATCCATATGTCAAAATAGGACGTACAACGAACGGCTATGTAGATATGTCCACAAAATCATCTTCGATTGAAGGCCCCGCTCGTTACTAAAAATTTTTCTGCAGGCGCCAAACCCGTTCTTCAATGTTTTTTCTAGTTTGGTTTAGGATCTAGAATGATTCCTAGATAGATCGCGTTGGAGGATAATGACAGGATTTGACCGTTTAGTTGGGGTAGGGTGAAGGCAGGTATTTTAGTTTCGGTCGTAAAGAGTATCAGTTCAGTTTTGCTCTGATTAACACCTGCTCATGGCCCAGCTGCTAACTTTCTTCAGAGCCATCTCCTTACATTTTTTTTATCCTATTACTAAAAAATGTGATATGATGCCGGAAAAAATACTCATAGAAAATAACATAGAAAACATAGAACGCTTAAATCGTCACAAATAATTCGCCATTAAATTAACGGCCAATTATTTAACATAATCGTAATTATGTCAAATTTTTCAATATGATAGTTTTCAAACTTTACTGATAGTAAAGAAACGGTAAATGTTGTTTTGTTCGTTTGACATTCATTGAATCTGTCAAAATTTGGAAATGACACATGCTTTTTGGACACTTTATGTATCTCGTTATACAAAAATGGCTGCCTATTTCCAATGGGAATTCTGATACTTCTTTTGGACCATCTTTTGAACCAATGGTGGATCTTGGGGAAGAGGGAGTTCATGACCCCCCCCCCCCCTTCAGATTATATTTTTTTATTTTCGTAGGAATTTCCTTCAATTCAAAACTTATCCTGTTGCGATAATGCATATAACCCCCCCTTTATATTTTTAATTAATTATTTTTCATATATGAACATAAGATTAGCATATTTTACTGCTTTAAACTTTGTTACTAATATTACTACTTTTAACTAAGGACTGGAACAAAAACATAATATGAATCAAAAATCAAGCCTTTCCAACAGCCCAGCACAAATTCATCAACTTTTTGACCAATGTGTGATACAGGGGGGGGGGTCATGTGAGCCATAAAGCTTATACAGTAAAGTTCATACAAGTTAAGATTTCTTAATCATTTAACGATATTTACCAAAAAGCGGTTTGCTGTCAAAAACAAGTAAAATCTTTGTTTTCACACAATTTGATAATAAGTTGCCTTAAATTCCTGAAACTCAACTTCAATTCCTTCTTATTTTATTTTGACGCACATTAGTGTTTGGCTTTCTTAAAGTGTATTTTTTTCTGTAAAAATTGATTTTCTATTAGATACAAAAACTTTTAAAATCTTAAAAAAATTAAAGAAATCTACTTTTTGAAGTAAATTTGCTTTCGACGCTCTAGAACTGAGATTTAAACAAGAATATCAAGAATATAAGTGTCCCAAAAACAACAAAAGTGACACTTTTGTTAAATTAATGAACCTTTCATATCTATTAATTGAATATAAAAGTTTTGAATCTCTCGCTAACTGAAGTGAAAAGAAATTCTGTAACGTGTAATTTGTGAGTGCCACACTAAAGTTCTTCCCAAATTCTTTATTTACCTTAATTTCTATAGAAATTATGTACTTAAAAGCACCTATTTCCTTGAATTCAAGAACCAAATAGTGTTCTCTCTATAATTTTGATGTTTTGTTCGTTCCTTTAAGATCAAAATAATTTCTAAAGGTTCACCAAAAACAGTATTTTTTTAGAATCTGTCTTCTAGCATCGGCTCCAATCTCGAAGTTAGCAGACTGATTACGATAGTGATAATAGACTCCCGAAAATTTATTCCGAAAAAAACACTTTAAATAAAAGCCAGAAAATTCTTCATTTCAGACTCTGTTTTATTTTAATACGATAAAAGATCATATTTTTCCGGAAAACGGTGCAGGGAATTAACTTCACGGGAACTACCTTCACATGGGAACTAACTTCACCACTAGTGGGAATTAATTTAACCTTTTTTTGGTGAAGTTATTTCCCACTGAAGGTGGGAGATAATTTCACTTTTTTGTGGGAATCAATTTCACTTTCATGTGAAGTTAACATAAGTTGAAGTTGAAAAATGACAGATACTTGGTGCTCGATTGAAATTTTTGAAATTGGAGCCTAACACAAGTTTTTTTGAATTGATAGCACGGCGTACTAACAGCTAGGTATGTAAGGGGGGGCATGCTGCCCCCCTGCAACCCCCCTGCTTGGGATCACTATAGGATTTGGGGTGGGTGCGAGTTTGGGTATATGCAAAGAACACAAATGCGTTGTGATTCTTTCATAACTGTGAGCCATACTTGCTTTTTTTTGTTGGGAATTTCTTTGATTTTAGTGCTCTAATGCAAAAGTTCTTTGCATATACCCAAACTCGCACCCACCCCAAATCCTATAATGATCCCAAGCAGGGGGGTTGCAGGGGGCAGCATGCCCCCCCTTACATACCTAGCTGTTAGTACGCCGTGCTATCAATTCAAAAAAACTTTTTAGCAAAAGTAGCTATTCTAGACAATAAATCAACCATTTTTGAATTTTAAAATATTCGGCGTTGTTTCCATTATTTTTTTGGCCTTATTTCTTTTTATAAATCGAAATAAAGCCAAATTGGTTTTATTTCGTTTTGAACAACGAAATAAGGCCAAATTTGAAATTTGGTGTTATTTCATTTGGTACTATTTCACGTCACCAATTCAACGCTTGATATTTTTTCAGATATTTCAATCGTAGGTGGGAAGTTACTTCACACAATTTTCTGATGAAATTATCTCCCGCCTTCAGTGGGAGATAACTTCACAAAAAAAAAGTGAAATTAATTCCCACTAGTGGTGAAGTTAGTTCCCATGTGAAGGTAGTTCCCGTGAAGTTAATTCCCTGCACCCGGAAAACTTTCTCATTTTCGGAAATTTTGCATCTACATTTTTGTAGTGCTTTGCATTTATACAAATGGTAATAAGAACAGAATATATAATTTTTTTAAAAAAAGCTACGTTTTAACACTTTTTCTAACATTTCTGCGTGAGATGCTCCAAAATACATTTTTAGAAACCTGTTAGAATCTTGGAATTTATTCATATGTAGGTACTAGGGAGTCGTCCAAATTTAATAATTGGGCCATATCTTGCAGGACAACAGCGTTCTTAAGTATTCTAATAATAAAAGTTGTCACTTTACAGAACATTAAAGAACATTTTTAAGTTTGGCTCAAAAACTCATCTCTATGTTAAGTGTGTGTGCCTCCCCCCCCCCCTGATTAAAAGTCTGTATCCGGCCTTGTTTTGAACAAGTTTATTTTTGTTGCATTTGGCTTGAATGTTGATTAGGAGCCCCAAAACAGTTGCTTTATTTATTAATATTAGTGTCAAAATCCGTCACTGGATAAAAGCTTCTAGCCAAACTGACAGATTTCTCTCTCACTCCATATACGAATAAGAAAAAAAGGCAATGTGGTCAAAAAGGATATTTTATATTCCAAAGTCAAATTCATGATGATGAAACCTTTGGGGCATTTTACTATACAGAGTTGTCAAGAGAAACTGTGTACATATTTGCTTAAAGTAGTCCTTCGGTTGAATAGAGACATGAGAAGACTCCTTAATGAAGAGAGTAAACAAGAAGTCATATGACCAGTGGCCATCATACACAGATATCCTAAATATGGTTTATTAGTTAGGTTAATATGTATGTATGTTTGATGTCTCTATAAATTGTGTTATATTTTGATGAAGGATTCTGGATATGACATATTATAATTAACTGTCATAGCTACTATACATTTGAGATTATGTATCTATCTATAAGAGATATTTCAATTTTATCAGGTGCTTTATTAAATAAAATGCTGTATTAATTAAAATGAAACAAAATTCCGTACGTTTATTAAAAATTATTCTCTATTTGATGGTTTTCATTATCAGGAATTATATCAAGTTTTTTCGTGGACATTTTTGAATGATAGAAATCTTGGTGCTGAAATTGAAATAACGCATTTGAAATATAAAAACATATGATTTCCAGGATTTCTATCAGTAATTTAAACATTTAAAAAAATCATTCAATATTTTTACCAGGAATTCATTTTGCTGGCTTGATACGATGACTTGCATCTGGTTGCTCCTTTACCCGAGTTAATAAAAATATAATTTTTTTGGGAATGATTAAAATATTGATAACGAGTTGATAAATGAATATTTTTAATTTAGGGTCATTGCAGATGCAATTCAAACAGCCCTTAAATTTTTTGGAGGGGTTTTAAAAAGGAATCAGGATATCAGTCTTATTTTGGAATTTTGATTTTAATTGTGGCGATAAGCTGTAGTTAAATTTTAATGGCTCATGTTGAATGTGAACCAGACCTAAACGTGAAGTTTTTGTCTGCATTTCATTTGACATTTCTCAATTTCAGTCAAACTCAATTTTAAACACGGAAAGACACACAATCGACCAATGCGTTAAAGATATTCAGTCTTATTATGAAAATGGGATAGTGAGGCTGAAGAGCCATCCACGTCAACTCGTCGTCGTGCCTAACAATTGCACTTTTGATTGTGATTGTCGAAAAACCAATGCACTAACAAAGAGTGAATGTTTGGTGCGGCTTATGGGCTGGCGATATCATCGGGCCGTATTTTTTACAAAATGAGACTGGTCAGGCACTTACTGTGAATAGCGTTCGCTACCGTGAGATGATGAGAAACTTTTGATGGCCTCAATTGGAAGATATGGATGTGGACGATATGTGGTTTCAGCAACAGGATGGTGTTACTTTCCATCAAACAGCTAGTTAAACAACTGTTCTTTTGCGCGACAAATGCAATGGCCATGTCATCTTACGTGATGGTTATTTCAATTGGCTATCAAGATCATGTGATTTGACACCGTTAAACTTCTTTGTTTGGGGTCATTTGCAAAAAAAAAAAATGTACATCGATAAGCCAGCAATAATTCAGGAGCTGAGAAATGAGGTAATTTAGCACATTAAGGGAATAGAACCTACGTTATGCCTTAGCGTGATCGAAAATGTGGACCATGGGAATATGGTGTACCGCCGAGGTCGCATAGACCATTTGACCGATATTTTATTCTATACATACATAATTGAACTATACCAATATTATCATAATAAAAAGAAATTACACTTATTTCCTAAATGATTTGTGTTTTATTCAAAATCAACATCGGCCCTTAAATGTAACCACTCTCTCTCTATATTTAGGTTTATTTCAACTATAGTTAGTTCACCGATTAAAAAAACGTGCTAAAACATAAAATCGTAATTAATATCAATTCACAATCCAGTCATCACAAAATCAGTCATCCATTGATAACATGAACCTGAAAAGGTTTTTATCGTTAGCTCAAATGTTATAATAAAGTCTATTGATCAAGTAAACGATCAATCATGTGTACACAAAATTGAAATTGATGGCATAAATATCTATAAACCTTTTTCAGGAATAATACATTTCTCACTCATATCTCACTCACACTTTGCTATATATTTATTTAAAATTGGAAGTTATTTTTTGGGTACCTACTATAGATACTTTTGTCGAATTAAAACATGTCGAACTTTGACATTTTTCGACATCCACGCATATTTAATAGCATTCTTTTATTGAATTCACTGATTATTTTCAACAAACATTCGTTGGCTAAGGAAAAATTTCCTTTCGGCGTACTTCCATACTGTTTCAAACAAGCCAGCTGTTTTGGCCCTAAATGAAACATACATAAGTAGGTGAACCATATGGAAATCCAAATCATGAATCAACCTCTCGGTGATTTGATGCTCTAGGCAACACACTACGGAGGGTGTGCTAAAATCTTTGCTGAGTTTAACCACCCTACTCGGCTGGTCAACTCACTAGAAGATCGAACGAATGGTCGAGCAGAAAATATTTTTGACTAATTCCTTACTTCTTATCCTGATAAGTTTACTATTAGTGTTCTATCCTATCCTATAGGCACTTCTGACCATTCTGTTTTATCGGTTGATTTCTCGTAGCAAAACATTCCAGGTAAAGAATGAGCTCTTAAGAGAACCGAGAAATCAGACGATTATTTAGTTGGTCACTATGCTTCCTTGAAAGTGCCCTTGACACCAATGTAGATATCACTTGTTTGATTCATTTGGGAATGAGAACTTTTATTCCAAATAGGTTGAAAGCTTCAGATACAAAGGAAACGCATTGTTTGATTTAAACAGCAAAGTTGTTATTATAGAGTTAAAGAGGTAACTTTCTGTTTTTATACAACCAACCCAACTGCGGGTTGGTCTGCAATGCCAATATTCGACGTACCAAATTTATGGAGGAGAAGAATTCTTCCTCTTCCTCGGTTTCTAAGCTCATTTTCAGCTGTCGTAGGCAGTTTGCCAACAGTCCAACGTTGATAAAGAATGTTATGACTCTGCCCAAACTTCGAAGCGTGAATGATTTTATGAGATCAATCTTCTTTCGCACATGAACAGTAGCCAAAGTACTGCTATTGTTCTGCAAAGCTATTTTTTAACGCTCCTAAACCACTGCGTTAGTTTCTTTATCTATCGTACTCTTCAGGTCTCATTACGAGCGGATGGGAAAAAGCATTTGTCCAGCCGATACCCAAAAAAGGCGAGTTCTCCTCCGCCACAAATTTTTAACCGATCGCAATTCTAAGGTCCTGGAAACACTGATTAATTATCACCGCAAGAAATATCTGGAAGAAAGAACTTTTCTTAACGAACTGCAGTATAGCTTTCGAGCAATAGGTCCAGTGGTGATCTTTTGATTTATCACACCGAACAGTAGAACAAACCCTTACATAGTTTTGGAGAAATTAAAATGATTACACTTTATATTTCAAAAGCATTTAAAAAAGCTTGGCACCAGGCCCTCTATCAAGAACGCATGACTTCGGTTTTAACGAATTTCTTCTTCATTGGATAAAAAATTACCTTTTGGACAGTTAAATAAAAGTAGTATTGAATGATTCAAGTCTGAAAAATACAAAATTCCCATAAATGTTGGTATACCACAGGGCACTGTTCTGTCTCCGGCACTCTTCCTCATTATTATTAATGATTTCCTGTCTGAAATTTCTAAACCAATTACTTGCTGTGCTGACGATAGTATATTCAGCTTTTTATATTTGGTTTAAGATTCATAACCCTGCACTTTGAATGTGGATCTGACTTTGACAGCATTGTTCAATGGGAAATCAAAAATCGTGTAGAATTAAATGTGTCGAAAACTCGACGCTGTTTATTGTCGTTCAAACATAATTTACTGCCTTTGCCTATATACATGGGTGTAAATTGCATCAAAGAGATTACAAACCTAGAAATATGTGAATTTTCAAGCACCTTTTTGAGGAAGGATCATATATGCGATGTAGCCTAAAATGCCGCTAGATGTTTTGGGTTTCCTGAGGCGATGCAAATAGTTTTCTCTGGCTCTGATCTGGCTGTTATCTATAAGACCTACGTCCAAAGCCTGAGTATAACTCCTATCTCTTTTCTAGTGCTCCTGCAACTTACTTAAGTCTCTTGTACATTATTGAACGTAGAGCAGTCAAATTGATTGATTACAATATAATCGTCGAATCATTTACGTCACTTGAACACACTCACATTTCATTGCCTTCAGGAATGCTCATCATTATAACCTCGAGCCCAATTTCTACATTAATTTCAATTACAGAGATTAGTGTTTTAGCCGTACTACGCGAATGTGAAATGGATTACAACACTCTCTCTCCCAGTTATAGAAATATTCAGAAATTAAAAACCAATGTGCACCGACACCTGTTTTCAAATACTGTGTCTTCGCATAATAAGGGTTCTAAAAATGTCCTTGAGTGTGCGCTCATTTAAAAAAATAAGAAGATGATTTTTCAATTAAAACGAAGGTGGTGATCAGATGGCTTGATTTTTTGCGTTTCCTGAACCTTAAAAAACTTAAGACTAAAGTTTTAATGCACAATATGTTTTCATGGCGTTTGTGGAATACTTTATTCCACCGATCGTCTACACTACGGTCTACAGCAGCAATATTTTAAGTCGTTCTTGAGCGCCGCACACGGTTTCAATTATTCCCATCACTAAGTTGAGCCAACAGCTCAGATTTTTTTTACCAGTTGTTTTCCAAAAAAGTACTTTGGTTTTTTCGCACGGTGACTGCAAAATTAACAATATTTTGTAGTAAATTTTATCAATTTCAAAGCGTTTTTCAAACACAAATCATTTTATTTTTAGCAATGGCTAAATTTTTCCTTGTGAAATGAAAAATAGGACTAAAAGTGGAAGCTGTCCAAAAAGCGACCAATTCAAAATGAAACGTCTTGTTGCAAAAAAGACTTATTATAAAATTGAATTTTGTTTTTAAAAAATTAAAAGGTGATACAAAATAAAAATAAGTAACTAATTCAATAGCTTAAGCTTAAATATCTGAAAATCTGCCTGGTCAAGTTCAATTAATTACAAGTGTTGTGGTGTTTTTAAACTTTGCATTTTTCTGCTGAGAAACGATAATTTAAACAAAGAGATGCCTCTCCTGGTAAATTTACCCCAAAACTGAAAAGATATCTCCATTCGTTGAGAATATAAGACTTTTGATACAAAAATAAAACCATTTTGCACCACAATAAACCATTTGAGAGTTAATCGAAGTGGAATTGTTTAAAGCACTGTTTCAAAAAGTATAACGTATAAAACAAATAATATCGTTAAGGTCCATAAATCATTAATACCTCTTCCCGATACGAATAAAAACAGCAGGCACATTCTTCGATCATATAATAGAGATATTTTTATTTTATATTTATTTATTTATTTTTAAATTTTATTTTTTAACACAAATAAATATTTTTTATTCGCAAATCCCAATTTTCCACAACATGGCAAAACAGCAAATAACGGTTGTATGTTTATTTAAGCAAAATAAAAAGAAAAACTCGAGTAAATCAAAAAATGAAAAATGTTTGCACTTTTATTTATCCCAACAAAGGGAGCGGAGCATTATGATGCGTGGAGGCGTTGGATGGGAAGGTTCCTGAGTACGAGTACTCGTAGGTATACATAACCGCACACTTTTGGAATTATTTTGCTTTTTCCAGAAGGACTATTATGTGCCTTACATTTTAATTAAGAGGATAAACATTTCTTTTTTCTTATAACGCGTCGTCGTTTTAAAATCGATGCTTTCCTTCGACTTTGTATAGGAGAGGAGGGCTCGAGGTCAGGCTGAGGAGGAGGCGTGTGTAAATTTAAAAGAAATTTAATTAAAATAATGTTAATGCTGTTAATGCGTATAGAGACCCTAGACAAATTTGTTTTGTTGTTAATGTGAAAAAGAAGATGTTTTTGATGGAAAAACAATTTAAAATTAAGTGGTTATACTTGCGTACATACAGTATACACATGTTGTTTTTAAGATCCTTATGTTTATACACATTTCTTAATTAAACACTACCAAGTTACTTGTTGCTTTCTATAAACCAATTATTTGCTGTTCGTTAGTCTCGAGAAAGTCTGTACCGATATGGCTAATTTTGGCATTCAATTATTTGCGGCGGATGTCCAGAGGAGGTTTAAACGGTAAATAAAAAAGAGGCTGGGATGCGACCCACACTGATAACTTCCCATCCCGTCTGTCGTTTGTCTTGCTTAAAAGGTTTGTAGGTTTTCGTGTTGTTAGTTTTATTAAATAGATTTTTAGTCGAAAACAAATTTTTACCAATTTAAGTAGCATTTCTTAAATTTTTACAAATTGGATTAATGAAATTAATTTGAGAGATATCAAGAACCGAACATCAATTTTTACCAAATTTGCGTACTATTTTTGTAGATTTTATTTTTTTTATGAAAAAACGGATTGTTGGATTTTTATTAAAAAAATACTGAATATCGAAGACAATATTTTCTGTGAAATAAAAAGAGTTTGAAGACAATATTTTTAATTTTTGAAAAGCTATTTGAGTCGTAAGTAAATTTTTACCAAGTTTTAGTATTGTTTTTTTGTTAGGTTTTTATTTTTTGTACAAAACCTGTCAATTAGATTTTTCTCTAAATTTTACTGAATGTTGACAACAATATTTTTTAAAAGATAAAAGTAGTTTAAATCCAATATTTCAAAGTTTTGAAAAGATATTTGAGTTCTTTTTTTTTATTTGCACAAAAATGTTTTGGTGATAAAATCATTTTGTATTCGTAAAATTTTCGAGGTGACCATTTTTTTTCAGTTATTTTGATTTATAAAAAAAACCGTTAATTGGATTTTTTTTCAAAAATATACATGTCATTTGTTCATGAGATATTTAGGGTTAACCAAAATTTTCACTTTTTTTTTAAACTGCTATGGTAAAAAAACCACCCACGCAATTTTCTTGAGAGCCCTTTCTGCCTTATTATCTGTATAAAAACATTTATTTGAAGTCGATATCTCTTCTGGTTCTTGAGCTATGGACGACGAAAAATCGTCGCGAACGTACGGACATACGGACATACGGACGTACGGACGTACGAACGTACATACACACGCACGCACAGACATCTTTCTAAAAATCTTTTATTTCGACTCTAGGGACCTTGAAACGTCGAGAAATGTCAAAATTTTCAATTTGACAAATCGGACCCATTACAATAACTTCCTATGGGAAGTTAATAAGAAAATGCTCGGAATTAAACAAAAGCATCAAACTTTGAATCCTACATTATACAAATGACGATAGAAATTTACAATGACAATGACGCATTGTGATACCCCATGAATCCTTTCTTCTAGGCTCAATGAAATCAGTTTAAGTCCTTTACGATCTATACAATTCTTTCTACCAAGAATATTTAAATAAAACTAAAGCTAACCTTGTCAACGATCTCATATTCTTCTTTGAGTTCTTAAATCTGACTTATAGCTTGAATTAATTGAAATAAATTGGGGTTAAGCCCCCCTTAAAATTAAAATTACAAAACGTGAAGGACTGATTGTGTTAATATGATTGAGATCGTTTAGATCGTTATATATAGAAGAATTTTCCTAAGTAATTTTTGCATGTACACTGTACAGAAGGGGTGAAGAACTGTTTCCTACACGCGGTGATGTTATGCCACTGGATGTTTGCCTTCTTCATCTTCATAGCGTCTTGCATTAGCAAAAGTTTACATGTAGCGATTGATATGCCAGCAATAGCCAAACGTTTTAGAATGGGTTGTACTGTACCATTTCTGGCGAGTTCATCTGCTTTACAATTTCCTGGAATGTCTCTATGGCCCGGACGGCACCCAGTAAAGGTGAATATTAAACTGTTGTGACATCTCCATTAGAAATTATCGAAAGCTATGGACTGTAATAGAGTTTGTAGAGGCAGAGTCCAGAGATTTGATAGCGGCTGACTATTTGAGAAAATACGGTTACCAGATGATTATATTACGTTTTCTTTAAGCTATGACAAGACATTTTTTTATCGTCAAAGGTCCCGCCTGGAATACGCTACAATAATTGGGAAGGCGGAATGAGATACTTAATTTCTGTCGTTCAGAGTACACACCTCCACCAACCCCATGATTTGTTTTTGATGCATCTGTGTAAAAGTGGAAGAAACATATGGAAGGTATAGAAATCTGAAAGTTTCTATCAAATTGCAGTTGGGGGATGGTGTACTCTGTGCGCTTTGGAATTGATTATTAATATATTAAGAATTACGGAGTGGCCATATGCTATTGTTAACCCACTGCTATGAAGCTTTGAGACGAATAGCATAGCTTGCATATCAAGAGATGTTAGGAAGAGGAGGGTAGATATCAAGTGCCGTAGATGGGGTCGTGAGAAGCGATCTACTTATACGACTATATAGGCAAGCTGAACGTTGGACTTTATTTAGTTTGTAGCTTTTTCTAAAGCAATCTACCATACTGCTACACCGTACATTAAAATCCGTCTGATTACCGATTTGTATAACCAGTGCGTAATTCGGGGTTGTAAGCCCCATTTATTACCAATACGTTTTTTTGCAAGAAAAGAAAGCTACAGTAGTTTTTGTGAGTCTTTCTTGTATATTGCGTTTCCAATTTAGTTTTTTGTCTAAAATAAGACCCAGGTACTTAGCCTCGTCTGAGAACTTTAGTTGGATTCATTTAATACAGCGCAGCGCAATGACCAAGATCTATGAATTATGCACAATGGCCCATAAGAGGTCACTGCACGTACTACACAGAACTAAGAGCTTCGTGACAACAAAAGTATTTTTGCAACAAGATGAAACTGCAAATGTGTTTGCGAAGCAGTTATTATACACATTGGACCTAATAAAATCTCAGTGGAAACCTCGACCGGATTTATCACATTTCCAAAGATTTCTGTCACATCGTGATTCCCAGATATAGCGCAACAGTTCAATAATTATAATTGGTTGGGTGAACGAGCAATATTGGCAGTGAAAAATAAAAATGTCGAGGATATAAATGCAACCATTAAGAATTTTCTTGCAGGATAGTTGGTTTCCTTCAAATCAGTGGACAATGTTATGAAGGATGGCGTAATTAACGAGTTTTTAAGTTCACTGGAATGGCCTGCATTACCAACTCACAATATGTAACGAATAACGAGTATTAAGGCATGACTCATAGAGGGAAAATACAAAGGAGAAGATGTCTTGATGCCGCGATGATTTTAATGGATCTACCATTCAATTTTAGACGTTCACAATTTCCAGTACGTCTGTCCTTTGCGATGACCATAAATAAATTGCAGAGCCTAGGCCAGTCGTTTAATTTTGAGGTTCCGGACGTCAAGGGTCGAGCTTCGGAAAACCTTCATCTTTGTTTATGTACGTACCACCAAACAAAATAAAAAAATATAGTTTATCAAAAAGCTTTAAAATAATTTATGTATATATAAATTGCATCATAACTGTGCGTGGCTGTCAATATCAAATTGAAACCTTATAAATAGCCAGTCTTTCAGGAAAATGTTCGAAAATAATAAGAATACTTCATTCATACATATTTAATGTTTATTTTATACAAAAGTTTAGGTACGACTTTTATTTATCGATTGAGGATGTGAGAAGTCTCCCGGGTCAGCTAGTAAGTTTATATCTATTTCGAAACAAAAAATTTAATTTTAAAAATTTGGAACGTGAAGCTCCTAACAATTGAGGTTGATTTTGAAACAATCTTAATTATTATTGTTTAATTCAGTATGCAATGTTTTGTTTTTTGTTAAATAAGTTTAATATTCTCTATATAATTAAATAAAAATATGAACACAATATTTCTGTTAAACTGCTCTCCGATATTTCTGTGAAGCAAGTTCAATTATCAACGCACATGCATAGGTTAGGAATATATGTTGTTAAATAAAAGTTCTTAATTGTTTATAAATGACGTTGAAAATTTACCCAATTTGCAGATGATTGCAACTGAATAAAGAAATTAATTGTCGCTATTTTGCAATAACTTTTGTTTTTTCAACAGAAACTACATAAAAACTCTCTTAACTTAAGTAATTAATTTAATTTATATGTGAATGATAGAACAGCGAAACTTTATCAGGGAGTTCTTTTTCCCCCATTCCTGCAAATATTGAAAGGGCAAGTTATTTGTTTGTTTAATTAATTTACAGAAATATGTTTAACTTATGCAGCTAATAATGGACTTTTGTACATCATTGGCATTAAATAAATTGAAAAGAATTAAAGTCACGTAGTAAGAAAAGAGCCGTTTAGAAATTATCAAAAACAACGTTCTTGTGTCTTTTTGAAAGAATGATAATATTGTATTATTATGAAAGTTATGATTATGCTATCTTGCAAACTAAAGGGTGGTTAAATTTTAAGGGTCGCTTTGAATGTGAACCACACCTAAACGTCATTTTTTTCTGCATTTCATTTGACATTTCTCAATTTTATTGCTTCAATTCAAATTGAACCATGGAAAGCTAAACAGTCGAGCAATGCGTTAAGATTATTCAGGTTTATTATGAAAATGGGCGTTCAAAACAAAATGCATATCTTGGTGCACTTCGTGATTTTTTCGCCCAATTTAATCGTCTTAATGTGCATACAATCGGAAAAATTGTTCAAAAATTGGAACGAACCGGGTTTGTACGAGATGTGAAAAGACCAGTGCATGCTCGTACTGCAGAAAATATTGCTGTTGCTCGCGATAGTGAGGCTAAAGAGCCATCCACCTTAACTATCGTCGTCGTCGTGCCCAACAACTGCACCTCTCACGCCCGTCGTTGATTAACATTATGCATAAAGGCTTGCATTTACACGCTTACAAGGTGCAATTGACTCAAGAACTAAAACATCTTGACCATTTCAAGCGTCGTCAATGGTCTGAACCGTGGCAAGAAATGGCAACAGTGGATGATCAACTTTCGAAGAAAGTCATCTTCAGTGATGAGGTACACTCAATGAATTCGTCACTAAGCAGAATTGCCGCATTTATGTGAATGAAAATCCAAGAGTGATTGTCGAAAAACCAATGCACTAACAAAGAGTGACTGTTTGGTGCGGTTTATGGACTGGCGGTATTTTTCCCAAACTGACTCAGGTCAGTTACTTTGAATGGTGTTCGCTATCATAAGATGATTACGAACTTTTTAAGGCCTGAATTGGAAGATATAGATGTTGACGATATGTTAACGGTAGGGATGTTGCGAATACTCGCATCCGCAATTGCGGATTATTCGCAATAATTCCAACATCCGCATCCGCATCCGCATAAACTGATGCGGAGTTTGTTGCGGATGAGGATGTTTTTGAACGCTTTTTTTCAAATTTGTAGTTGCAATCGAAAAATAGCAACAGCACTGCATACTATATTATGATCAACAACAACGACCCTTTCACCCTTAGTAAAACTGTTAAATTCAAAAATCTCGGTCCCAAGTAGGCGACGACAAAAGCAACAACAAGTGATATGCAATGGTCACAGATTGGAGGCAGGGCTGCCGTTTTGAAAATTCAGAAGGGAGTATTTCAGAGTATTAGAGGGGAGTATTTCGTGTTTCTGGGGAGTACGCAAAAAAAAAAGAAATACTCTTAATACATATTATTAATTATTAATTCCTTTTTTTTTATTTGTACTTCATTTCAAATACACATACAAAGGTTCATGAATTCATGTTGAATTTAACAAAAAAAAAACTTAACAATATATAAATAACTTTAACTAATAAAAAACAACATTTATTAAATAAAAGTAACTTAACTCATATTCAATGTGGAAAAATAAAATACATATAATCAGACTTTCGATTTTTACAGTGTGACATTTTTTTTATAAATATGACCTATTTGCAATACATAAGAGATCTTATGAAGGAACCTATTGCGATGCATGGCAATTTTGAATAAGTGACTTTGCCATTAAAATGGCATTGACTGTGGCAATAGAAAAACAGTTTCTGTTTCTGCGGCACCGCCAGCCGCGCCGACGTTGATAATGCACATGAACTTTCCACTGTAGGAAGCGTCGCAGGAGAATTCTTTTTATATTTAATTAGGTACCTTTATTTTGACAAATAGGATTTGATTGATAAAATAATGAAAAAACTTTATTTTGTATTGTTTACTAACTTTTCCATCTTGAATCATCTTAGATCTTACGCTTTGTGAAATAATTTTGATTGTAAAGTTCCCAGGCAACAACAGACAATTTAATTCTTTTATGCAACTGACAAGGAGTGACAACTGACAGAAGTGAAGTATGACGTTTTTTCCAGTTTAAGCTACTACAAAATCAAAACATTCAGTGTTTTTAAGCTTTGAACGAATCAGTTGCAATCGTTGATGCCACTTAATTTTTTTATTAACAAAATTATTAAAGCATTTTTGAAAAAGTTTTGAACATTTTCGAGGAGTGTACAATCAAGGTGAGAGGAGTACGGGAGTACGGTGAATGCTAGGGGAGTACAAATACTCCCTTAGTACTCATTTCGGCAGCCCTGTTTGGAGGATATATGTAAAAGCTCTTGCTAGCTAAGTGGCCAGAGGACACAGTTTATTTTTATATATTTAGTGAAAAAGTGATACAGACACAGAACATAAATGCCGCCACCAACAAAAAGCATCATCTGGATTTATTTTAATTTAAACAAAAATGATCCAGTCTGAGAAGACTGCAATCTTGCTTTTTATTAAATATAACTCACCCATTTTTAAATTTATTTATTAAACGCAAAGATAATCAATAAAATTTTCCTTTATTTACGGACTTAAAATTATTGTTTTTATTTAATAAATTCTATAATCCGCATCCGCATTTGCATCCGCGGATGTGAGTCTCACAAAATCCGCATCCGCATTCGCATCCGCGGATGTCAAAATTTTTACATCCGCAACAACCCTGGTTAACGGTGCCACTTACCACACAGCTAAGGAAACAATGGCTCTTTTGCGCAACAAATTCATACGTGGTAGTGATGTCAATTGGCCGCCAAGATCATTTGATTTGACATCGCGGACTTCTTTTTATGGTTATTTGAAAGAAAAGTTGTACATCGATAAGCCAGCAACAACTCAAGAGCTAAGGAATGAGATAATTCAATACATTAACGGCCTAGAAAAAGAAATGACAGTAATTTCCTAAATAATTTGTGTTTTATTCAAAGTCAACATCGGTCCTTAAAATGTAACCACCAAGTATAAAAGTCCTGGTTTTTATGGGAAAAAATAAGTATTATGTATGTATTCCTTTTTTAAAATAATAATGTTTGTAAAATTTGAAATGAAAAAATGAAAACAAAATGACTTATAGTCTTACGTATTGGTTCGTACTTTATGTTTTTTTTTTTTTTTTGGTCAATCTTAGGCCTCGGCCACGCAGTAAGCTGCTGAGCGGCTAAGCGGCTGAGCGGCTAGCGGCTGAGTGGCAGCTCTAAGCGACGTATGGCCAGGCAATGAGCGACGGCTTTTGAGCGATTAGTAGTTAAAGTCGAGATTGCACACACGAAATTAACAACTCAATGTTTACTTTGGCCATCTTTACTTCTTGCCGCTCAGAACATTACTAATAATTAAAACAGAATTTTGTTTTGCCGCTCGCTCATAGCGTGGCCGGTTCCATTCCTTTGCTGCCAGCCGCAATGTAAAATTGTTGTAAACGGGTGTTTTTCTTAGAAGTATAGAACTTTGAAATTGAACAAAACAAAAATAAAGACCAAAAACACTCTATTACCAAGACCGGAATCTTTCGTACGTTTCACTCTCCAAAACCCGTTTGTTTACATTGTTGTATTTGTAATTTTGACAATTAGTCCATGAATAGATGTGAGCACAAACAAAAAAAAAACGATGCCGTGGGCTAGCGGCACTTTGCAAAGCAAAAACAAAATGGAGGGGTTAATAAGTTTTTTTCAGGTTTTTCTTTTTACTTTTTTCGATGAAAAAGTCAGTTTTAAGCTTTAATTTGCAGGCATTTTGTGGATAGTGAACCAATGTATGTACCTTTTTGTCTTGAAAAAAGCATGTTCAACATCAGTTTATTATAATTAATTCACTAATTTACAGTAATCACTACGAAATTCTTTAAATTTCATAATAATCCCCGGATTTTTGTATCAAAGATGCGTTCGAAGAACCATCAATTTAAGGGTGCGAGTGCAATTTTTGTATTGAATTCTAATAAATTTTCGTTAACGAACGGCCAAGTAATTGCAAGTAATTTAAATCTGTATCAATTTAATTAATCCAAGTATATTTATAGTTTGTATAAGAAAAAGAGTTATAATCGAAAAATATCTTATCCATAACATTCTTGATTGATGGAAGCATATATGTATTTGCTATCAAAAAAAAACTATGCATCAAAGGAACACAAATGTTTTAAAAAAGTAATCAGAACGATTATAGCGAACCTGTTGAATAAATGCAGAGCAAATAAAATGTAAATTTTGACATATATCACAAAATGAAAACGTCTTAAAATCGTTCTGAATTCATGCACAACTAATTCAATAGAACATGTAATCGTCATGAATGTTCATTGTTGACGTACAGAAGTTTTATTTTAGTGAATTTCCACAGTTAAACGCAAAATATAATTTTCATTCATTCCTTAAAAATGTTTAGTTACCAAAGTTCAAGTTTACTTATTATTGTTTGAAAAGTATGTTTAGTAAAAATACTGCTAATAATAAAAAAAAAATTAATGATTTTTACGTATGTATATGTTTTTGTTTTTCGTAATATAATAAATACTACCGTAGATTACATTTTATAAATGCAGAACATAGAAGAAAATATACATAAACAATAGTTTTCAGATATAAAGCAGAGGTTAGCGTAGAAAAATATTTTTGAGAAAGCCAATAATATTTTAAATATGTTCATTAAAGAAATTTCCGCTTCGGCTAACCTTCATCAACTTTTTAGAAAAAAAATTAGCATTAATAGCAGCCAATTACTTCATAGCATAATTTATTTTTCAGATTGTAAAATGTCTAGAAATGTTCATACGCTACAAAATTCGTAATTTTATGCGTAAACATAGAAGATAACATTATTTAGTCAAGAATTATGGATTTTGGCGCGTATATCGGTTTTTTTCTATTGGGTGTTCGGTTTCCCCATACTGGAATAAAAAAAAATTACTTAAATCTATTTATTGCACTCATTTAGTTGGTATTGTGTGTAAACATATTGCCTTTTTCTATTCCTTAAAGATGCTTTACACAAATCAACTTATTTTTAAAACATGGTTCCCTCAAATTTTTATTCCAAAATCTAACTACAAACAAAATTCCAACTCTAACATAGTCCCTTAAAAAGAAATTTTCAGGAATATTTCTGCAACAAACAAAACTAAAATTTGGTCTTGCAACTACCGAATTGCTTAAATGATGAAAATACTAATCTAATTGAGGAATCTGAACTAGCTAAAGTTGGCAATGGAACTTCACGAGTATGCTTCTCGTAGCATTGTCTGTACAAAAAAATACGGAGGCATCCGCCTATTGTTTCCACCTGAACTTCTAACGTCGCCAAGAAAATGCTCTAAACAAACTACACCTGAAAAAATTGTGTGTTTTCTTGTTTTACAAAGTATTGAGTTACACTTTTGTCCATTTGCAATAACTATACTTAACCGGTTGCAGCGCATGTTGCGTTCGCAAATTATTTAAGTAAACAAAATAAATAATAATAAACTAATAAATCATTAAATAATATGTATTTGGTCAATTTTATTTTATTTAATATACATTTACAACATTTATTTGGATGGAAATTAAAAAGCTATACAAATCTTCCAATTTAAGACCATGTCAGCACTTCAGATTCTGTTGGTTAGAATTGTTTAGTTTTTGAAGGAGGCCATGAAACATTCAAAATGAAGCATTTAGATGGGGCTGATTACTATAATAAAGCGTTTTGATGGGCCGAAACACTAAATGTGAGAATGTGTTTGGTTTTTTGCATCATTTCACGCACACTTTCTCACATTTAGTGCTTTCTAGCTTGTAGGCAAACCGAAATGTCATTCTGAGATTCCGGTCTTGTTAATGGAGTGTTTTCGATAAAGACTTTACAAAACCAGTAGTTTACATTGGTACCTACCAATTGATTTTTTATTTTATAGCTCGAGAAGAAATAAAAACATTGACATTAAGCGCATTTATTCGTATACATAAATACTCGTAACAACGTTTTTATATTTGGTAGCATTTAAAAAAATCCAAAAAGTAACTATTCTTATAAAAAATAAAAATCTAACAATTTTTGCAAATTTAATTTTCGATTTAAATATTTTGAAAACACGAAAAGGTATTAACTTTAAAGATATTTCATCTAAAATGAACATCCATCTGTTTTTTGCTTTTTCATGAAATATTTAAAGCCCTACGTTTTCAAAGAAGTCATTTCATATGCTAAGACTAAATACTGCATGTCAATTTACAATTAACACACACAAATAGCTTTAATTTTGGAACAAACTTTTTCATGTTTTTTTCTGTTCTTTGAGGTATTTATTGACTTCTACCATGATCATATTTGTTTGAATGCAATTATTTAAATGACCATTATGTAACAATTATAAAAAAAAGTTGATTATTAAAATAATACTTTAGAACTAAAAACTTGTATGTGGAATTATTCAGCGTCTATCTAAATTATATCTTTTGTGTAGGGTAAAAACTAGCAAAAAAATTGCCTTGTCATTTCCAAGCTTTTATAAAACTTATTCAAAAAAGATGCTGAGGTGCAACCCACATTAATTTTAATGACTACAAAATATTAATAACAATATAAGATAACATAAAAAGTTTGAAGTCAATATTTTTCATTGTTTGCAAGATACTTGATTCGAAACTAATTTTTATTAATTCTTATTTGTTTTTTTTTTTGTAGGTTGATTGCATTGGATTAAAAAAAAATACTAAAAGTTGAAGACAATTATATTGCTTATGAATGTTTTAAAAGTTTTTTTTCTGTATAAGAATAATGACGATAAAATTTTTCTAAGAAAATACCTAATAACTAAATAAAAATACTTTTCAAGTCATTGCCCTCATTTTATAGTCAAAAATCAGTTTTTAAAAATTGTATGTATTTTTTTTTCCAGCTTTGTATTGTAGGTACTTCTAAGTAAAATAAAATGCACGACTTTGGTCGCATGATCCTGCTTCTGTCTGTCTGCAAAGAGTCTGTTTAAAAAAGTACCTATATAAGATCTTAAAATATACATGTAAAATAAGTTTGTCTTTAAAGATATAAATGCCATTTGATTTGTCAAAAAAACCTCAATTTTTCAATTTTTTGTTTGAAAATCGTTACAAGTTTTCAGCGCATACATGGGGTTATTACGTTCAGTTTATTTTGTTCGTTAAAGTTAAAAAAAAAAACAAGCATACGAACAGGTACAAGAAATTGCTATTCATGTGTTGTTTATAGTCAGGCTCTTGCGCGTTTGGGATTTTAGTTTTGAAGTGAAACGTGAGCAGTAGTTGTAGAGGTTGTACATAATACCTAAATAGGTAGGTATAATGTGTATACGTTGAAAAAGTGATCCTATAATAGAAAATACATATACCTACTCTTTCTGGCCCGTTTCTTTAACTTGTACTAAGTATTTATTCTTTTATATAAGTGAAGGCAAGTAAAATATGTGTGAAACAACCTTATTCTTAAAGAATAATATTTTAACATCATATAACAAAGGTACTAAGATAATACTTCTTTGTTCTAAAAATATTTTGGGTATGCTGTTGTTTAGTAATTGTAAATATACGCCCTACATTTGAATTTCTTAAAAAAATTTTGACCCGTTTTTGAGATATAGAATTTAAAAAAAAAATTTCAATATTTTTTTAAAAATCCAAACAAAAAAAATTGCACTTTTTATAATCAAATATTGTTAAGGCAATATAAGAGCTTCGGTTCATAAGTTGCTGAGAAAATTAAAAAACAAAATAACGGTTCTATGGGGGGTACCCTTCTGAAACAAAACAAATATTTTTTTTTACTTAAAGAAGCGAAAATTTAAAAAAAATCTATCGATTTGTTTTTGAGAAAAATCGAAATTTAGATTTTTGACAAAACAAATTTGTATTGTTATTTTTATTCTTATAAAATGAAAAAAAAAACCTAACGCGAATCGGCACAAGACGATAATTTCCATTGACTTTTTCAAATTCTCTTACCCATCGTAATGTCATGTTTCATTAAAATCTCGTGTTCAAAATTGTTTATGAATGTAAAACTTGCCTTGAAGTTCCTATAGGTTGCAAGTAATAAGATGGGATTAAAGACGAGTTTCAGGAATTTTAGGCAACTTAATATCAAATTGTGATTTCTTTAAGGTTTCTCCTTTAGAAATTGGATATTTGCTCTCAGAAAAAATGTTATGAAAATAATTTACGGCACCATTAAAGATTTTCCAAATTCTTAATTGTGTGAAAATAAAGATTTTATTTGTTTTTGACAGCAAACCGCTTTTTTTTATATATTTACTCATACAACTTAAATGTATAAGCTTTATGGCTCAAAATTTGTGCTGCGCGATTGGAAAAGGGCTGGATTTTCGCTTTATATTATGTTCTTTGTCCAGTCCTCAGTTAAAAGTAGTAATTTTAGCAACAAAGTTTAAAGCAGTTAAATAAAAATTGTATTTTCATATATAAAACAAAAATAATTAAAAATATAAGGGGGTCATATCCATGGACGCAATACGAAATGTTTTGGATTCAATGGAACCCCTCAACAGAAACCTTTAAGGTTTTGACCAAAATTGCCCATAATTGCTTTAAAAAATGTAGCTTTTTAAACTTATGAAGTTTAAAAAATGTAGTACCCGTGGCACGATGGTAAGTGCGTTAGACTGTCATGCCAGAGGTCTTGGGTTCGATCAATGCCTTTGCCATCTAAAGTATTGTTTTCACGAGTACTGCCTTTTGCGAGGAATTGAGAAATCCTCCAAGAGTAATTACTCTTGTCATGAAAAGTTCTTTCTCAAATAAGCCGTTCAGATTCGGCCTTAAACTGTAGGTCCCCTCCATCCCTGTAAACATTAATCGCACACAGAAATGGTTGAGAGGCCCTAGTTCTCAACGGACTGTTGCGCCACCTAATTTATTTATTTTTTAAGTTTAAAAAATATATACATATGTATGTATTTATATACACACTTAAAATAAATACATTTCCATCTTAAATCTGTAGTGTATACTATTGAAAATAAAATGCACGACTTTGGTAGCACGATTTTGTTCATGTATTTAAAGAATCTATTTAAAAATATTTCATGTATTTTAAGATTTATAAATGTAAGTGGAGAAGAAGTTCGTTTTCTAAAATTTAAATGACATTTTATTTTCCAAAAAAAAAACCTTAGTTTTTTCAAAATTTTTAGGTATTTGAAAATCGTTAGAGCGGTTTTTTTTTGAATTAATCTACTATATAAAAATAAGTCGGGTTTTCCTTCCTGACGCTATAACTCCAGAACGCACGAACCGATTTCCACGGTTTTGCATTCGTTGAAAAGGTCTCGGGCTCCGTGAGGTTTATAGCAGACAAAATTTAGGAAACATTTCAACAGAAAAGCGGTGAACTCCGTTTAGCTTCCGGTTAGTTCCGATTTGTGGAATTGAAAATTTTTAAATTTTTTGATGTTTCAAGAACCCGATATTCTAAACCAAAGCTTACTTTTGGGAACCTTTTTAAGTCAACCATATCTCTAGAAACGTCAGAGATATCGAATTCAAATAACGTTTGTTTTAAAGATAATAAGAAAAAATGTAAAAATGTATTATAGAGCAATTTAAGAAAAAAGTGAAAAATTTGGTTGACCCCAAATCCACTTATATAAAATTCTGAATGAACAGCAAAAGTATACGAAACATTAATGCAAGCGGTGGACAATAATACTGGTGGTCTATTCTTTCTGGACGCACCTGGAGGAACAGGGAAAACATTTGTCATTTCATTGATTTTGGCCACTATTCGATCAAGATGTGACATAGTTTTGGCGTTAGCATCATCTGGAATTGCGGCAACTCTTCTAGATAGCGGTCGTACTGCACATTCTGCGCTTAAGTTGCCACTCTATTTAAACACAATTGTTACTCCAACATGCAATATTTCCCGATCCAGTGCAATGGGAAAATTTTTGATGCAATGTAAGCTTATTGTTTGGGATGAGTGCACAATGGCACATAAGAAATCACTTGAAGCACTTAACTTCACACTGAAGGATCTTCCACGAAGTAACAAGATCTTTGGCGGCTTGATGATACTCGTATTGTTGGCAGGCGATTTCAGGCAGACGTTGCCAGTGATTCTCCGTGGAACGCCTGCAGATGAATTGAATGCTTGCCTGAAGGCATCACTTTTGTGGAATAACGTAAAAACATTATAGCTAACCATTAATATGACAGTTCAACTTCAAACTGATCAAAGTGCTGCACAATTTTCCAAACAATTGTTAGCTGTTGGAAATGGAAAAGTGCCAGTTCATGCGACAACTGGATTAATTACTCTTACCAACGACTTTTGCCGATTTGTGTAGACTCTCAATTAGCTCTTATTGAAAATGTTTTCCCAGACATTAGTGAGAATTATCAGTATTATGCTTGGTTAAGTCAACAAGCAATTCTCGCCGCAAAGAATAATGATGTACGTACACGCACTGAATTTCACCATTCAATCAGAAATCGCTGGTGATTTGGTGACATACAAATCCGTTGATTCCATAAAAAATCCCGATGATGTAGTAAATTATCCAACGGAGTTTTTGAACTCTCCGCAGTTACCAGGATTTCCACCACATAACTTGCAACTCAAAGTTGGTTCAGTTATTATGATATTGCGTAATTTGAATCCACCGCGACTTTGCAACGGTACTGGATTTGCGGTGAAAAGACTTATGCCGAATTTGATTGAGGTAACCATTATTAACGAAAAGTACACAGGTGAAAATGTATGTATTCCTCGAATACCATGATTCCGACTGATCTTCCGTTTGACTTCAAACGATTGCAATTTCCGGTTCGCCATGCTTTCGCAATGACAATTAACAAGTCGCAAGGCCAATCGGTTAGTGTTTGCGGGATAAATTTAGAAAATCATTGTTTTTCACATGGGCAGCTATACGTTGCGTTTTCACGAGTTGGGAAACCATCCCTTTTTTTTGTGTTAACGTGAGACCAAAAAACAAAAAATGTGGTTTACCAAAGAGCACTTCAATGAAACGGATAATTTGCGGACAAGTACTCATAACGCTTCGATTCAGTATTTTCTTTGGATTCACTTTCATTTTTCAACTAAATTACACTTCATTAATATAATCGAAATGAATTCATTACTGTTGTGAAATGAAATAAAATTTTTCCTTTTCAAATATAAAGCAAAAAAAAATAATTGTTCTTCAACTTTTAATCCCCAAACGAAATATTACAAAAAACGAAACCAACTGGTGGCGAAACGGAGTTCGCCGGGTTTGCTATTTTTTATATTTAAATTTTTTAATTTGAGTTTCAAAAGATTTTTAGAATACAGTTATTAAGAGCTAATTAACTAATATACGTTGTATATTTGATTTTATGACCTGTTTTTGAGACATCGAATTTCGAAAACAAAATTTTAATATTTTCTTAAGAATAAAAAACATGTTTCACCATAAATATTATTAAAGAAGTATAAGAGCTTTTGCAGAACAAAACAAAATGGTGAAATCGGTTGATTTGTTCATGAAAAAATTTAATAACGGTTCAATGGTGGGGGGGGGGTATACCCTTCTGGTGAAATACAAAAATATATTTGTTTATTGAAAGAAGCCAAAGAAAAATAATTTTACACACATTTTATTACAAATCAATCGGTCAATCGACTCAATGGTTTGTGCTGTAGGGGAGAGGACATACAGTCAGACGGACGAAAACGGTGGACATACTTTTTTCGACTTCTCTGCCTTCGTAAAGCCATGTTTGATTAAAATCTCGAGTTCGAAACTTTTTACGTATGCAATTCTTGCCACATAGTTCCCATGTTTCGCAAGGGAAAATATTGGCGTGAAAAAGGTTTACAAAAATATCTTAAAACGGTTCAGACCAAAATTATGAAAAAACCACGCCAGTGGATATCATTCTATATACAATACTAGCGGCCCGGTACGTGATTCGCTACGTATATGGCATAGTAATAAAAAAATGATTATTAAGTTCATTTATTCAAACAAAAACTATTTAAAATTGCTAGCTATTAAAAAGTCCAAATGACCCAAATGATATATTGTTTATATTTTATTTATCAGCAAAGAGTAAAAACTAAAAAAGAATTGGGTACTAAAACTATGGTGGGTCTATATGAGTTAGTCTAAAACAGGATATTGTAATCTTTTGAATTCAAATGGCATATTGGAATCATATAGGGATACGCGGTATCAAACAAACTTCTCCTTTTGATTTACCAGTTAAGATTGTAGCTTCAATCAAATTTGGCAATAACTTTTTCATTGCCAATCTGGTGCCATTACAAAGTTCTTTTGGATTAATATTTCGCAATAATATAATCAAAGAACAAATTTTCAGATTCAAGCAATGCGGTGGTATACTAGCCGGTTTCAATGAATTTAAAAATTCAATTGTCTCATATTGATTCATAACACTGTCAATTGATTTATATGTCGTGACTATACCTGGCAGTTTCGCTTGACTTTGAAAATTAATGGCATTGCTAAAATGGCGCGTTCTCTCAACTAATCATGATTTCTGTAGTTCTGAAGAATATTCGGAAAAATACATTCAATCCGTTGGTACTGTCGATTGGTATTTTGCCATCACCAATTTCTAACAATTGTTTTGAAAACTCATGGGCAGTTGCATCATTATGTGGGTGAATACGCATATTAATGTTCAGGTTCAATTTTCGTACATATCTCCAAAGAACTGATGACTTCAAACAGGCGTTTATTTTATCATCAGAAGTTGATCGAGGAATGACAGGCAATGTTTGACGAAAATCCCCTGACAGCCATATTAGAGCACCACCAAAAAGCTGTTGATTACTGCGTAAAGAATTTCTCGAAATATTGCAAGTTGGAGTTTCAATCACCTGTACATTCAATGGAAATTTTAATGCAGAGTGTGCGGTCCGACCGCTTTCTAATAATGTAGCAGCAATTCCCGAAGATGCAAGTGCCAATTCAATTTTGTGTTCCGATCGAATAGTCGCTAAAATCAATGATACAACGAAAGTCTTACCTGTACCACCAGGTGCATCCAAGAAATATAATCCACCTGCATTATTGTAAACGGCTTGCATGATTGTGTCATATACATGTTTTTGTTGAATATTCAATTTGGTGCTATAACAATTTTGTGATTATCAGATGGCATACGATCAAGAGCAATTTTGAACAATTGAACTAATGCGTTATGCTGATGGAAAAACCTTTGTAGCTCACGAATAATTTCTCGTCTTGTATTTGAAACAATTGCACAACTTCACGATTTTCATCACCAATAAAATAAATTTGCAAAAATTGATGATCAGCGTCGGGGTATGGCAATAACGAACCAGCTTGATGATAAATCTGGCCCTGAGTCTGTAAAATGTATGCAATTTTAGGTAGATGTTGAATCAGAATTTTTAAGACTTTATGATTCAGATTGATATAAACATGGGACAATCCTGTTGAGGTATTTACCTTAAAAGTCGGCATAAAATAATCTCTAATAGTTTTAGTAGCACCAAAAGAAGTCATTTGTAATGCCGAATTGTATTGTTGAATATTACTCGAAAACTGCTTCGACGTTTGAGATGTACCAAATGTCTTCGATTGTTTTGCCAAAGGTTCAAATTGGCTTTTAAGTATTAGTACAAATTGTTTGTATATGGGAGTATAGAAAGATGTTGATTTAACAGTTTTTCAAGATTTTTTTTTTAATTTTCTCTACGTACAAACCTTCTCTGGACCTCCACGAATAATTCAAGACCAAAATTAGCCAAATCGGTAAAGGCATTGTTGAGTTATAACATTACAACGAAAAGTGGCATTGATTTTTATATATATAGATTATTAGATTTCATTAAGTATTATTGCGAAAAAAACAGGCTAGAACAAAGTGCTAAACATTACGGCAGATCTTTATTTTAACTGTCGGAAATACGATTTTATTCCTAGGCGAAAGTGAATTTTTGTTTGACAAATGCTTTTTTTGTATAAAGCTTATATCTTTTTTGTAGCATTTTTAACGATCTCTAAGATGAGCAATGTACGAGTATCCTTATATTGAAAAAATCTACTGTAAATTGATTCCAGAATCAGAGCACTTCTAAGGAAGTAAAATTAAGGTCGCATACATGAAGTTATCCACCAAAATTTTACTTTGTCGGAATTTTTTCGAAGTGAATGTCTAATTTAACTGGCCTTAACCTCAAACCTTTCTAACAGCAAAAATATGCGACACACGTTTTTACCTTTTTTCTGCCCTTTTGCTGTCACAAACGCAAAAACCCAGACCAATAATAATCCCAAAAGTGGATTTAAAAAGTTGTTTCATTTCGCCTTCTGCTGCGGATAAAGAAACTTTATTTTATTTCCTGAATATTAGTTTATATTACTGTATTGTGATTTCAGACGGCACTGTAGCTCTAAAGCTCTAAGTTCCCTATATAACACTCAAATAGCTATACGAGTTAAGAAGTATATGTATTTGGGTCTGGTCTGGGTGGTTTAATTCTGAGATCTTGATATAATAAGGATTTATGAGATATGTGAAAAGTTTTCTCTTATAAAACTTTGGTGATATTCGAGATGTGGCATTTCGGGCAATACGATACTTTACAATTTGTAAGGAAGAGATTTCGTGTCCAAGTTACTAAACATTGGCTTAATTTTTGGTCTCTTTGGTGGCTAATTTATTTTTGCTGGCATGGGTATAAATGGATGTATTTTATTTTTTGAATATAACACATAATAAAAAATTTACTTTGGCAACGGTGGTGGCGAGTTAATGGAATTCTGATACTTATAGTATCTTATTTCATTTAAAATCTGTTTATTTTGTGTCAGATTTGTGAACAATATTCATTCATGATCATATTCATAACGTTGTTTCTTATGGACAAGAGATTTTTGTAACTTGAAGCATAATGTGGGTACATGATTTCAATTTTAAAGGAAGGTCAAGTAGTTTCTGATGGAAAGTAGCAGAAAATTGAAATGGAAACTAAATAAACTTTTTATCCAAAAAACTTTCTAAAAACAGAAAAGTATATGTGGACCTAACTAAATAACAATAGAATTATAAAAGTTTTATATAGTTTTGGAATTCAGAGTTATGAATCCTTATTTTTGTAGCTTATTAAAAGAAAATTTGAACGTAGGATAGGGTATGAAATAATTTGTTGTCTTTGTGTTTTTTTTTTAAAGAACAAGTTGCAAATTCACTTCACTATATTAACGATAAGCTACCATGCGATAAAAAAAACTTAATTTTTGTGAATATTTCAAATAACAATAAAGTTAATTTATATTTTTTCACTATTAACCATACAATTTTAAATATATTATACCTATGTAAGTATCTAACATTATTCTTAGTTTGTGATCTGCTTATCTTTTGTGAGGCGATAAAGCTCAATTAAAAAGGTGTGACACTAACCGCTACAAATTGTATCATTTAAATTATATTCTAAGGAGTAAAAAATGGACTTAGTTGTGCACGTTAATGCATTAGAGTTATAAGAATTTTATATATTCAAAAAAAAAATAATTGATTAATTTAATTGATGAGCTAATGAAATAATTTTTAAAATTTGTATGGCAACTATAAGCTGTTGTTGTAAAGCTCAAGGGAGATAGTTTTAATTAGGGCTAGTCTCAACACCAGACCCAACAAGACTTTAACTTGTTTCGTATTGAAAAATAAAAACTTCAGACTCGTTTAGGTTTTGTAAACTTAGTCTTGTTTTTTTTTTTTAATTATGTCTAAGTTTTTAAATTTGAACTTAGTCTTAATGTATTAAAACACGTGAGAAAATAGAATACAAATACATAGAAAAATGGATAAATGTAAAGCTAATGAGATTATTTTGTAAGCTATTATTTTTTAATGATTTTATGGTTCATTTCAGTAACCGCCTACAATTATTTTCTTCCAAGATATAATTCAATAATAAAGCTAATCGGTTCATAAATCTGAGTTTTGAGACCAGCCAATTAAAAAAATGCAGTATTAAGATAAGCGCATTTTGAGTTTAAGTAGTTAGTAGCAAATCAGCTCAAACCTTTTATATTTTAATTTTAAAATGGCTAATATTTTAAGGCTATTACAAAAAAAAACCATTTGTATACAATTTTATTGTGGAACAACCCCTTAACAACAGAACATGTTTTTAGAAACTTTTAATAAAACAATTTTGTAATTTTAGCTTATAAAGAGTGGTTAAATTTTACAGGCCGATGTTAATTGTGAATAAAACACTAATTATTTGGAAAATTACTGTCATTAATATTTATTATAATAATATTGGTATGGTTCAATTATGTATAGAACAAAATATCGACCAAATGACAGCCACGACTTCGGCGGCACACCTGCATGCGATGGTCTAAATTTATAACAATGATGCATAATTGTACCGAATTACCTCATCTTTCAGCTTGTGAATTGTTGTTGGCTTATCGACGTACACCTTTTCTTTCAAATAACCCCAAAGAAAGAAGTCCAATGGTGTCAAATCAAATGATCTTGGCAGCCAATTGACATCACTATCATGTAAGATAACAGGGCCATTGAATTTCCCGATGATGCCACCACCACATAAACCGCACCAAACAGTCCATTCCATTTTCGACAATCACTCTTGGATTATCATTTGCCCAAATGCGGAAATTCTGCTCATTGATGAATCCACTATGGTGAAAATGTGCCTTATTACTGAAGATTATTTTCTTCGAAAATTGATCATACACTCGCTTTTCTTGCCACCAATAATCTATAGCTTACAGTAAGTAGTCTCGTTTTATGCTAACAATGGATGTGGATGCGAAACTAATTTCCTGTTTCTTTCAATATTAATGAATCATCTGATCTGTCAGATACCAACATATCCCATAAGTTCTTGCATACCTTCCGATTCTCTTTTGGACATCCCAGCTCTTTTTCTGTCTGAGACTGAACGTGGTCATTGACGACAAGGAATGCAAATCCTGAGAACGTTAAAGTCCACCAACCTTAAATGTTTGATTTTTTGACATGTTATAAACCTATAAGGCCAAAACTTTACAGATGCAATCAAGAATTTTAAAAAGTTAACAAGGGGTTAGTTCTTTAAATTATATTCGCAGTAAATACAACAAAATCTTATCCTTAAAAAAGGATTTTGTGAACCAATAAATAATAATGATGGATGTTTTTTATTAAAACCAAACATGTTTCTTTTTTTATTTATTAATTTATTTATTTATTTATTCATCAATATGAGATAAAAAAATGCACGACTGGGTCGCACGAACTTGCTCCTGTATGCAAAGAGTCTGTTTAAAAAAGCATCTATATAAGATTTAAAATTATACCTTTAAAACAAGTTTGTCTTCAAAGATTTAAATGCTATTCGATTTGTCAAAAAAAACCGCGCGATTCATCCCAAGACACAACTCATCCTAGGACAACTCATCCCGGAAATGAATTGGTATTTACAATAGTTATAGTTATAAACAATACATACATATGTACCAAATGCATTATCTAATTTGGATAAAAGATAGTAATCAGCCTTATCATGAATTCCATCGTAGTCGGAATTTTTACGAATCCCGAAAAACTGTATCATGAAATCCGTTCGTAATGCAAAATTGTATGAGATTTTCCACTACGAACGGATTTCATGAAACAGTTTTTCGGGATTCGTAAAAATTTCCGATTACGATGGAATTCATGATAGGGCTGAATATAATAAAAGTTTTGTCAATGTAATGCGCTCTTTCGGGCTCAGGTACAGGATTTGATTTGGTGAGATGGGAGGGGATTACATTTAATGCATTTAAAATAATTAAAAAAAAAAAACTATTTTAAGATTCAAAACTTTACCTGAAAAATAAGTTTGTCTTCAAAAATTTAGATGCCATTTTATAAATCAAAAAACCCTTGATTTTTCAAATTTTTTTTTTGAAAATCGTTAGAGCAGTTTTTTTTTAAATTAATTTTTTATATATAAAATTTTTAAATTTTGTTCTAAAAATATTTTTGGTATGCAGTTGTTTAGTGATTGTAAATATACGCTCTACATTTGAATTTCGTAAAAAATTGTTGACCCGTTTTTGAGATATAGAATTTTGAAAAAAAAAAATTCAATATTTTTTTAAAAATCCAAACAATAAAAAATTTCACTTTTGATAATCAAATATTGTTAAGGCAATATAAGAGCTTATTCAGAAAAAAAATTATTGAAATCGGTTGATAAGTTGCTGAGAAAATTAAGAAACAAAATAACGGTTCTATGAGCGGTACCTTTCCTGAGCAATACAAAAATATGTTTTTCTTATGAAAAGAAGCCAAGTTTAAAAACAAAATTTTAGAGAAAATTTAAAAAAAATCTATCGGTTTGTTTTTGAGAAAATTCGAATTTTCGTTTTTTGACCAAAAAAATTGTATGGGGGCCACTGTTAGTTTTGGTTTTAAAAAAAAAATGAAAAAAACGCCTAACGCGAATCTGCTGAAAACCTTAACTTCCAAGTTTGAACTCAATCGACCCAATGGTTTAGGCTGTAGGAGCGTGGACAGACAGACAAAACAGACCGGACGGAATCGCGGGACCCACTTTTTTCGACTTCTCTACCATCGTAATATCATGTTTGATTAAAATCTCGAGTTCGAAATTTTGCACGAATGCAAAACTTGCCATATAGTTCCTATATGTCGCAAGTAAAAATCAATTGAAATGAAAATACCTACAATAATAGTGTATTTTTCAAAGAAAATCTACTTAATTGAAAATCAAAATTAATACAATTTAAAATTTGTTTGTTTTAGCGTAATTAACTCTGTGTACTTCTTTTCGAAACAAACAACGTATTTGAAGTTGTCGTGATGGAGCATACAAATTTATTAAAGACAACAAAAAGGAGCATTTGATATGATATGATAAAATATCACTTATAAACATCACAGAAAACATTTTGCGTCTATTTTCAAGTGATTGAATAGCTAAAAGTTGGCATTTAGTTTTGTATGATGGAGTTTTGATGTTCCACCCAAATTTTTGAATAGTGAATCTTGTAAACTTTTTTTGCACCATTTCAATTCTATTAGATTGAATGTTATAAAAAGGGTTCCAGATTACACAACAGTATTGCAAGATTCGTCTTACATATGAGTGTAATTCACAAAACTAAAGTAGCTTTGGGTCGTAATAAAGCTTTTTCTCAGTCAAAAATAGTGCAACTTGTTTGAAAATTTGAGTTATTGATTTGAAAAATCAAAACCATGTGAGAATGCTGAATCAATCAATGGCAGATCCAAGGGGGGCGTCGTTCGGTGCAATTAAGGGAGATTATTTTGTTTAAATTTTCGTAAGAATCCCCTTGAATTCAAAACTTCTCGTATCGCGTTAATGGATATGACCCTCTTTATATTTTTAACTTCCCATAGGAAGTTATTGTAATGGGTCCGATTTGTCAAATTGAAAATTTTGACATTTCTCGACGTTTCAAGGTCCCTAGAGTCGAAATAAAAGATTTTTAGAAAGATGTCTGTGCGTGCGTGTGTACGTACGTCCGTACGTTCGCGACGTTTTTTTCGTTGTCCATAGCTCAAGAACCAGAAGAGGTATCGACTTCAAATAAATTTTGTTATACAGATAATAAGGCAGAAAGATGCAGAAAGGGCTCTCAAGAAAATTGCGTGGGTGGTTTTTTTACCATAGCAGTTTAAAAAAAAGGTGAAAATTTTGGTTAACCCTTAATATCTTACGAACCAAAAATGCTAGAGACTTGAATTAAATTTTATATAGTATAATGTAACGTGATACCAGACAAGTATATTTTTTGAAAAAAATCCAGTTAACAGTTTTTTTTTATAAATCAAAAAAACTGAAACAAAAAATTTGTCACCTCGAAAATTTTACGAATACAAAATGATTTTATCTCCAAAATAATTTTGTGCAACGAAGAATAATGTTTTTGACATCTGGTAAAATTTTGAGAAAAATCGAATTGATAGTTTTCTTATAAAAAATAAAAACCTAAAAAAACATTACTCAAAGTTGGTAAAATTGAATTTCGACTCAAATATCTTTTCAAAACTTAGAGATATTGGCTTAAAACTACTTTTATCGTTCAGAAAATATTGTTGTCAACATTCAGTAAAATTTTGAAAAAAATCGAATTGATAGTTTTCTTACAAAAAATAAAATCTTAAAAGAAAATTTAACAAAAGTTGGTAAAAATTGATTTTCGACTCAAATATCTTTTCAAAAATTTTGAGATTATGGCTTCCAACGAATTTTAACTTATAAGAATTATTGTTTTCAACATTCGGAAAAATTTTGAGAAAAATCGAATTGACAGTTTTTTTACAAAAAATAAAAACCTAAACAAAAAAATTAATAAAAGTTGGTAAAAATTGATTTTCGACTCAAATATCTTTTTAAAAATTTGAGATATTGGGTTTTAACTACTTTTATCTTTTGAAAAATAATGTTGTCAATATGCAGTAAAATTTTGAGAAAAATCGAATTGACAGTTTTTTTTACAAAAAATAAAAACTTAAAAGAAAATTTAACAAAAGTTGGTAAAAATTGATTTTCGACGCAAATATCTTTTCAAAACTTTGAGATATTGGCTTTTATCTTTAAAAAAAATTGTTTTCAACATTCAGTAAAATTTTGATAAAAATCTAATTGACAGTTTTTTTACAAAAAATAAAAACCTAACAAAAAAACAATACTAAGACTTGGTAAAAATTTACTTTCGACTCAAATAGCTTTTCAAAAATTAAAAATATTGTCTTCAAACTTTTTTTATTTCACAGAAAATATTGTTTTCGATATTCAGTGGTTTTTTATAAAAATCCAACAGTCCATTTTCTCATAAAAAAATAAAATCTACAAGAAATAGTACGCAAATTTGGTAAAAATTGATGTTCGGTTCTTGATATCTCTCAAATTAATTTAATTCATCTAATTAGTAAAAGTTTAAGAAATGCTACTAAAATTGGTAAAAATTTGTTTTTCACTAAAAAACTATTTAACAAAACTAGATTTTCAAACTAAACTATTTCTTTTTATGAAAAATATTGTTGGTAATTTTAAAATTTTTAAGAATAATTCAACTGACAACTTTTTTAACCCAACACGAAAACCTACAAACTTTGAAGCAAGACAAATCGACAGACGGGATGGGAAGTTTTTAGTGTGGGTCGCATCCCAGCCTCTTTTTAGTTATTTATTTTGTATAAATAAAAATAAAATTTGTATTTTACTGCTTTTGACTTTGTTGCTAAAAATGCTACTTTTAACTAAGGATCAAGAACATAATATTAATCAGTAGTCAACTCCAATCGTCCAGCACAAATTCATTAACTTTTGACCAATAAACGATCCAGGGGGGTCATATGAGCCATAAAGCTTATATCAATATCTAAAGATTATTTTTAGCTATTTAACGATATTTTCACCCAATTTAAAATTATAAAAACTTAAGTAATGCTTTAAATTATTTTCATAAGATATTTTCTGAAAAAAAGAGCAAATATTCAGATTCTTAAGAATAAACCTTGAATAAAAGATCCCCAATTTGATATTAAGTCGCCTTTAAATACCTAAAATTCGCCTTCAATTTCTTCTTATTTTATTTTGAGGAACATAAATAGTGTAAGGCTTTCTTAAAGTGTTTTTTCTTTCAAAATTGATTTTCTATTAAAAACAAAAACTTTTAAGATCTAAAAAAATTAAAGAAATCTACTTTTTGAAGTACTTTGGATATTCTCGAATTCTCAAATTTCAAGAATATAAATGTCCCAAACACAGCAAAAGTGACACTTTCGTTAAACTAATGGATAATTAAAAAACAATGAACGTTTCTTATCTATTAGTTTCAAACCTTAATTTGTCAATCCTTAAATTCACGAACCAAACATTGTTCTCTCTACAATTTGTAAGTTTTGTTGTCTTCTTTAAGTTCAAAATAATTTCAAAAACAGATTGATGCAGACGGCCGAAAAACTCAATGTTGCAATGATGACAATTGTTCACCGAATGATTGAACAACTTTAGAATTTTTCTTTGGAGCCACATGAAAGATTTTTCACAGTCGATTCCAAGACCTTTAAGATGTATTTCGTGAAGTTATTGAGGCTGAAAATGTCCAAATTGGTCATGAAAAATTTCATGAGAGGAATGTGGCCATCATTTGCCTGTTATCGTTTTTCATTCTAAATTGCGTACCTACTTCTTTACAAACAAAAAAATATCCATGGATTTTTCTTAAAAAATAATCAATTTTTTTAAATATAAAATTATAAACTCTTATTGGAAAATCCTGCAGAATTAAACAGAAATAGAATTTATTCTTGGTAGGCAGAATTTGAAAAGAGATTTTTTAACAAACAAAGAAAACATAAGCCCAAACGCCAAACACAATATTAGCCCAAATCTATCTATTTTTGAATTTTCTTGGAAAGGAATCACATTTTCATTCATGCTCACATTTTGCATGTAAAGTTAGTTGACGTCCCACACGTCATCATAGTTATTGAATATTTTGACCTAGTTAAACTTTCTTTAAAAACAATAAATCCAAACAACTAGGCCTTAAATCTAAAACAAAGAAAAACCAGTAAGAATGGGCGACCTATTCGGAGATTTAATAATTTTATTTTAAAGTGTTGCTATTTTTGTATATCCATTAATAACGATGGTGAACTCATATTTATTGCCAGTCATTTTTCTATTGACAGAGGATTTGTTTAAAGGACATTGCCTAAACCATCATAATTGACGCAAAAGACAATCGAAAAAACATTTCTCAATTAATCATTGATAACGCCAAACAAAAGAGATTTGCCATTATTCATCATAGTCTCTATTTATATGTGGATGATCCTTAAACACTAAAGTAAGCCTTTTTTATTTTGTTCTATAAGAATTTTTTCGACTCTATACCATATCCTGGATGGAATAGGTCACTCTTATTTTTTCATTAACAAAAAAAATAAAACAACAGGACGAGGAAGAGAAAAGTAAGAAGAAAAATAAAAAATGACAAAGGACCTGACACCATTATATAGGCTTTTTTTTCCGAAAAAGCTTTGCCTCTATTGTGTTATCCTTATTGATTGACGGTTGACCAACCAATTGTAATGAACAATTTATATGGTGAACTTTTTGTGAAGCTAGGTTAGGTATGTCCATACACATACATATATATGTATGTATATGCATGTATAAAGGACATGAAGAATGAGGGCTCAGCTGGGCTTTAACAGGCATATCATCATCATCATGCATAAATTGGATGCGGGCATCATCAGATGGTAGATATAATATAGTTCTTTCTTTTTGGTTCGGTTTGTTCGGATAGGGCCTTGAATTAATAATAATTAACTAGGTCCTGGTCCATTCATAGCATAAACAGATTTTTCCCTACAGCAAAGCACAAGTAAAACCAACACACACACAAAAAACATTTTAGCTTTGAAATTGTTTTCATTGTTGTTTTTAAACATTATTTATTTAAAGCGAATGAAAAAGAGCTTCAGAAAAAGGTTTATTAATTAAAATTAAATTAGTAGGTAATCAGTCAGCTGAATAATTTTCATCTACCAGTTTTGTACTGTATAAATTATTTTTGAGATAAAATATCTAATTAAATGGAATTGAATAATTCAATTATTGAGGAGTTCACCATTTTCATTCTGAGAGCTTTAAATATTCAATATAAAAATATGATTCCAATAACTAATGCGCATATCTATAAATTTTGACTACGAAAATAGTATCTTTAACGATTTTGTTGTAACTTTCAGCAATAAATTATTATTAACTTCCCATATAAAATTATTTTAATCGGTCTGGTATTTCAAAATATTTGTCAACGTTCAAAGATCCCTTAAATGGGAGTGGGTTAAAATTCGTTTTGATCAAAATTCACTGCTTGGTCATAATTATGTGTGTCGTAAATTCTGTCTTTCAAACCATTGTTAACAAAGAATATTGTACTAAAATGCTGTATGAACAAAACTAATTAAAAACAAATCCAGCACTTATTTAATGTATTTGTTTTGTTAAAAACTACAATAAATGGTGTATCACAATTCAGTAAAAAGGCGTATAGAAGATTATAAATACTATAAAACATTAGATTCATGCATCTTAGATTTTAAAAATTTACAAAAACACAATCTAAAATAAAGTCATAATATTTATATGTTTACATTAATACATTTTATTGCCTTAAAATGTTTTGCAACGTAAAGTGTTACCAACAAATTGTTATGGTACCTTATTTTCAAAAACATTTTGTTTTAAAATTGTTGTATCTCAAAATGCTGCAAATTGACTAAACAGAAAATGCGTACTTTTTTAAATTACCAAAACTGATTTTTCTCTTCAAAATATTTGCATCATTTTGGAATACAGATTTTTAACCAACCAGAATTTTCGAATACAGAATGTTGTCCTACTTAAGAGTATTTTAAAAACAGTACTATGAACCATACAGTATTTCGACCCCAACCCCCCTATAGAATATATGGGTGTGTACGTACTTTTGTACGTTTGTATAACTTCCAAGTTTGAAATCAACATTTTTCTTTGTTCTGAAGGTACTTGAAAAGAAAACCATTTTTAATCAGCTTTTTGCTATATTGTTGTTAACATAAGGTATTTTTCGTCGGCATTTGTTTTATAAGCCTTTAGTTATTTTTCAGAAAAATCAAATTGACAACTTTTCTTGCAAAACACGAAAACCTTCAAAAACAACAAAAACTGATAGAAAATGGTTTTCGACTCAAGTATTATGAGAACAAAGAAAGATTTTGTCTTTTTTTAAATATGAACTCATATTTTCATTTTTGTATTCATTAATAAATAAAATGCACGACTGGGTCGCACGAACTTGCTCCTGTATGCAAAGAGTCTGTTTAAAAAAGCATCTATATAAGATTTAAAATTATACCTTTAAAACAAGTTTGTCTTCAAAGATTTAAATGCTATTCGATTTGTCAAAAAAAACCGCGCGATTCATCCCAAGACACAACTCATCCTAGGACAACTCATCCCGGAAATGAATTGGTATTTACAATAGTTATAGTTATAAACAATACATACATATGTACCAAATGCATTATCTAATTTGGATAAAAGATAGTAATCAGCCTTATCATGAATTCCATCGTAGTCGGAATTTTTACGAATCCCGAAAAACTGTATCATGAAATCCGTTCGTAATGCAAAATTGTATGAGATTTTCCACTACGAACGGATTTCATGAAACAGTTTTTCGGGATTCGTAAAAATTTCCGATTACGATGGAATTCATGATAGGGCTGAATATAATAAAAGTTTTGTCAATGTAATGCGCTCTTTCGGGCTCAGGTACAGGATTTGATTTGGTGAGATGGGAGGGGATTACATTTAATGCATTTAAAATAATTAAAAAAAAAAAACTATTTTAAGATTCAAAACTTTACCTGAAAAATAAGTTTGTCTTCAAAAATTTAGATGCCATTTTATAAATCAAAAAACCCTTGATTTTTCAAATTTTTTTTTTGAAAATCGTTAGAGCAGTTTTTTTTTAAATTAATTTTTTATATATAAAATTTTTAAATTTTGTTCTAAAAATATTTTTGGTATGCAGTTGTTTAGTGATTGTAAATATACGCTCTACATTTGAATTTCGTAAAAAATTGTTGACCCGTTTTTGAGATATAGAATTTTGAAAAAAAAAAATTCAATATTTTTTTAAAAATCCAAACAATAAAAAATTTCACTTTTGATAATCAAATATTGTTAAGGCAATATAAGAGCTTATTCAGAAAAAAAATTATTGAAATCGGTTGATAAGTTGCTGAGAAAATTAAGAAACAAAATAACGGTTCTATGAGCGGTACCTTTCCTGAGCAATACAAAAATATGTTTTTCTTATGAAAAGAAGCCAAGTTTAAAAACAAAATTTTAGAGAAAATTTAAAAAAAATCTATCGGTTTGTTTTTGAGAAAATTCGAATTTTCGTTTTTTGACCAAAAAAATTGTATGGGGGCCACTGTTAGTTTTGGTCTTAAAAAAAAAATGAAAAAAACGCCTAACGCGAATCTGCTGAAAACCTTAACTTCCAAGTTTGAACTCAATCGACCCAATGGTTTAGGCTGTAGGAGCGTGGACAGACAGACAAAACAGACCGGACGGAATCGCGGGACCCACTTTTTTCGACTTCTCTACCATCGTAATATCATGTTTGATTAAAATCTCGAGTTCGAAATTTTGCACGAATGCAAAACTTGCCATATAGTTCCTATATGTCGCAAGTAAAATAAAATGCACGACTGGGTCGCACGAACTTGCTCCTGTATGCAAAGAGTCTGTTTAAAAAAGCATCTATATAAGATTTAAAATTATACCTTTAAAACAAGTTTGTCTTCAAAGATTTAAATGCTATTCGATTTGTCAAAAAAAACCGCGCGATTCATCCCAAGACACAACTCATCCTAGGACAACTCATCCCGGAAATGAATTGGTATTTACAATAGTTATAGTTATAAACAATACATACATATGTACCAAATGCATTATCTAATTTGGATAAAAGATAGTAATCAGCCTTATCATGAATTCCATCGTAGTCGGAATTTTTACGAATCCCGAAAAACTGTATCATGAAATCCGTTCGTAATGCAAAATTGTATGAGATTTTCCACTACGAACGGATTTCATGAAACAGTTTTTCGGGATTCGTAAAAATTTCCGATTACGATGGAATTCATGATAGGGCTGAATATAATAAAAGTTTTGTCAATGTAATGCGCTCTTTCGGGCTCAGGTACAGGATTTGATTTGGTGAGATGGGAGGGGATTACATTTAATGCATTTAAAATAATTAAAAAAAAAAAACTATTTTAAGATTCAAAACTTTACCTGAAAAATAAGTTTGTCTTCAAAAATTTAGATGCCATTTTATAAATCAAAAAACCCTTGATTTTTCAAATTTTTTTTTTGAAAATCGTTAGAGCAGTTTTTTTTTAAATTAATTTTTTATATATAAAATTTTTAAATTTTGTTCTAAAAATATTTTTGGTATGCAGTTGTTTAGTGATTGTAAATATACGCTCTACATTTGAATTTCGTAAAAAATTGTTGACCCGTTTTTGAGATATAGAATTTTGAAAAAAAAAAATTCAATATTTTTTTAAAAATCCAAACAATAAAAAATTTCACTTTTGATAATCAAATATTGTTAAGGCAATATAAGAGCTTATTCAGAAAAAAAATTATTGAAATCGGTTGATAAGTTGCTGAGAAAATTAAGAAACAAAATAACGGTTCTATGAGCGGTACCTTTCCTGAGCAATACAAAAATATGTTTTTCTTATGAAAAGAAGCCAAGTTTAAAAACAAAATTTTAGAGAAAATTTAAAAAAAATCTATCGGTTTGTTTTTGAGAAAATTCGAATTTTCGTTTTTTGACCAAAAAAATTGTATGGGGGCCACTGTTAGTTTTGGTCTTAAAAAAAAAATGAAAAAAACGCCTAACGCGAATCTGCTGAAAACCTTAACTTCCAAGTTTGAACTCAATCGACCCAATGGTTTAGGCTGTAGGAGCGTGGACAGACAGACAAAACAGACCGGACGGAATCGCGGGACCCACTTTTTTCGACTTCTCTACCATCGTAATATCATGTTTGATTAAAATCTCGAGTTCGAAATTTTGCACGAATGCAAAACTTGCCATATAGTTCCTATATGTCGCAAGTAAATATAGAAAACATTTTATAAGATTCGTATGATTGAATTTGTTTAGATAAATAAAACTGTTTGCAAAACTCATAATTACGGCATATTAATATCGATAATGTAGAATCACCAAGTTCTCAGTCAAGCCTAAGCCATGGACTTCAAATGTTATAGTATATGACGTCAAATATGGGACTCAACTTTGAACTTTTTGAACAGCACTTATTTCTTCAAATTGGTTATTTTTGTTTGCAATGATCCAAATTGTACTTAACATCGCTGTTTATTGCCGAGGTAACTCGGGCGGTAAATCAATTTATTGTGGAATTTTTGTTTTATTTTTTTTTTAAAGAATATGACAGTTAATTTTAATTGCAATTCTAATGAAAATTAAATAAAATGCAGGACTGGGTCGCACGAACGTGCTCATGTTTCAAAAGAGTCTGTTTAAAAATATTTCCTGTGTTTTAAAATTTTAAAATGTACTTGCAAAAGAATTTAACCAAAAAAATTAAATACTATTGGTCCTCAAAAAAAAAAATTCATTTTTCAAAATTTTTATTTGAAAATCGTTAGAGCAGCGGTTTGTTTTTTTTTTTATTTATTTATTTTGTATGCATACGAGTATAATTTTTCAGTTTTAGTTTAAAAATATTTTGGTAATTGTCTAGAATAGCTACTTTTGCTAAGAAGTTTTTTGAATTGATAGCATCACGGCGTACTAACAGCTAGGTATGTAAGGGGGATTTGGGGTGGGTGCGAGTTTGGGTATATGCAAAGAACTTTTGCATTTGAGCACTAAAATCAAAGAAATTCCAGTTATGAAAGAATTACAATTCGTGTTCTTTGCATATACCCAAACTCGCACCCACTCCAAATCCTATAGTGTTCCCAAGCAGGGGGTTGCAGGGGGCCAGCATGTCTCCCCCTTACATACCTAGCTGTTGCACAGTGGGGCAACTTGTATGGGAGAGCGGAAAAAACTCCATATAAAAACTAAACCAATGAACCGATTTGTTTGAAATTTTCAGGAATGATAGTCAATAATAAGACAAATTTACACTATTAGTCTCCGCCCGATACCCTGCCTAGTTTTTCTTGTTTTAATACAAAGCTTTTTTTAATTTTTGTTTGAACAGATTTGTTCTTAGTTCAATAAGTTGAACTACTTGAACGATTTTTATGAAATTTTACAGACATGTGGACGTAGAAGAAGAACAACCAGTAAAAAATTCAACCCACATGTAAAAAAAAAAGCGTTTTAACCCATGTTATTGTTTTTAGAAATAAATGGGGGAAAAACCGAAAGAATGTTCCATTTTTCTCTACTTCATTTTATTTTCATGTAATTATATAATATATAATTTTATTCTATAATAAAATTTACAACTTAAGTACAGTGTTTTAAATCAATTTAGTTAGATTTAATTTCAATTTAACCTAGTTCAATTTAATTAAACATAATATTTATTAAATTTAACTATATTTAATTCTGAAAAGTAAAAAGGAAACAATTATTGGCTCACATTATCAACTGGAGTGCTTCGTCACTGAAAGGAAGGTGTTTTTTTTTTTGTTTCAGGTCTATTGATCCATAACATAATAACACCTCACACAGATCAGCATATTTTATTTGAATTGTCTCCATAATAAGAATATTAATGTTCACACTCTTTAAGAACAAGTCTGACTGATTAATTATATAGATTAACAAAGACATTACGAACTGACCAACCAACGGTGTTTACAATTTTGTTTGTTGTTGTTGAAGGTGTTGAATATAAGAACAACTACGTATACTCTTTTCTTCATTGCTTTCGGAACATTGACCTTGAAAGTTTTTAATGCAACAACAACAACATGGTGGTCTACCACAAATTCATACTTTCTTTGTAATAGACCACCAAATTGTTGTTGTGACATTTAAAACTTTCAATGTTTATATAACGGGGAGAAAGCAGTGCAGACTGCAATTTAATTTTTGAAGAGAGGAGTGACTTTTCAAAAGATATTATAAATACTTATAGTCATTTCTCAGAAAATTAAAAAAAATAAAGCTAAATTGTAATTTTCCTTACAATTTCAGTTTTTCGCTTGTTTTCAAAGTCCGATTTACAGGGTTCAGTTTTGTTTTAAGTTAACTTCAACCACCTTTATTTTGCATTAGAATGTGTAGAACAAGACTTCATACTTAGTTTTAAAAAAAGTAAAAAATGATTTTATAGCCTTTTGAAAAGTCGCTTCTCAACTCTTATTTTTATTACTTTGTTCGGCAGTTATCTGTAGTTGTCAATGAAATTTATAAGAAAATTATGTAATAGTATAAGCTTCAAGAAAATTACAATTTTAGACCGGAGCTCAGCGGAGCTTTTTTTGTAGGCTTACAAAAGTTCACATTATCTGGTTATTTTTTCTCACTCGCTCTATTATTTTTATTAATTTTATATTTTGAAAATGTGGGCTATTTTATATTTTTGTATTTTTTTGTACTATATGAAGTACAAATGTGGTGAGTTTCATACTTGTATCTTTACAAATAAAACCACAATAAGCGAAATTGTTCAGTAGTTAAAACATATGAATTTTGGGTAAAATAATGTTGTTGAACTTCCTAAGTCTCTCAGAGCCACACACGAAAATGAAATAAAGAAAACGAATAAGAACTGTTTTCTCTGATTATTAATGAAAACAATAGCATATCGCAATAAATAAATACAAAAAATGGAATTTTTTCCTTGTTTGCCTTACTGTGCGCCCGTGCTATCAATTCAAAAAAACTTGTTTTAGGCTCCAATTTCAAAATTTTCAATCGAGCAACAAGAGTATCTGTCATTTTTCAACTTTTTTAATTAATAACAAAAAAAATTGTTGCAAAATTGCACTTCCCCCGATTTTTTATTAAAGTTTACAAAAAAATACACCGATTAGGCTATTTTACGATTTTTTTTTCTATGTTTTTAGCAAAAGGAGCTATTCTAGACAATTACCAATATTTTTAGTACGCAGCTATTTAGAGCTTATTAACTTCTCATACGAAGTTATTGTAATCGGTCCGATTTGTCGAATTGAAAATTTTGACTAAATAAAAGATTCTAAGAAAGATATCTGTGTGTGTACGTACATACGTTCGTTAGTCCGTACGTTCGGGAAGCTTTTTTCCTCGTCCATATCTCAAAAACCAGTAGAGATAACGACTTAAAATCAATGTTGTTATACAGGAAATACTGCAGAAAGATACAGGAAGAAATCTCAAAAAATTGAGTTTGTGGTTTTAGAAAAAAGTGAAAATTTCGGTTAACCCAAAATAAAATTTTATATTATATATTCTGTGGTGATACCAAAAAAATGAAATTTTGAAAAACATTGAACTAATGCTTTTTAATAATTAAAAAAAAAAAAAACAGAAAAAAAATAATATTTTACGAACAAAAAACGATTTTATCTCCAAAATAATCTGATGCAACGAAGAATAATGATTTTGATATCTGGTAAAATTTTGTAAAATTTTGAAAAAATCTAATAGTTTTATTAAATAGATTTTAAGCCGAAAACAAATTTTTACCAATTTAAGTAGCATTTCTTAAATTTTTACAAATTGGATGAATGAAATTAATTTGAGAGATATCAAGAACCGAACATCAATTTTTACCAAATTTGCGTACTATTTTTTGTAGATTGTATTTTTTTATGAAAAAAACGGACTGTTGGATTTTTATAAAAAAAAACTACTAAATATCGAAAACAATATTTTCTGTGAAATAAAAAGAATTTGAAGACAATATTTTTAATTTTGAAAAGCTATTTGAGTCGTAAGTAAATGTTTGCCAAGTTTTAGTATTGTTTTTTGTTAGTTTTTTTTTTATTTTTTGTAAAAAACCTGTCAATTAGATTTTTCTCAAAATTTTTTGTAAGATAAAAGTAGTAGGTTTTTATTTTTTGTAAGAAAACTGTCAATTATATTTTTGTCAAGATTTTACTGAATGTTGACAACAATATTTTTAAAAAACTTAAAGTAGTTTAAAGCCAATATCTCAAAGTTTTGAAAAGATATTTGAGTCGAAAATCAATTTTTACCATCTTTTATTAATTTTTTTGTTTAGGTTTTCATTTTTTTTTTTTAAACTGTCAATCCGATTTTTCTCAAAATTTAACCAGATGTTGAAAATGTTATTTCTTTTTGCACAAAATTGTTTTGGTCATGAAATCATTTTGTATTCGTAAAATTTTCGAGGTGACACATTTTTTTTTTCAGTTTTTTTGATTTATAAAAAAAAACGTTAATTGGATTTGTTTCTTTTTAAATATACTTGTTTGGTATCACGTTACAATATATTATATAAATTTTAATTCAAGTCTCTAGCGTTTTTGGTTCGTAAGATATTTAGGGTTAACCAATTTTTTCACCTTTTTTTTAAACTGCTATGGTAAAAAAACACCCACGCAATTTTCTTGAAAGCCCTTTCTGCATCTTTCTGCCTTATTATTAGTATAACAAAATTTATTTAAAGTCGATATCTCTTCTGGTTCTTGAGCTATGGACGACGAAAAAACGTCGCGAACGTACGGACGTACGAACGTACACACACACGCACGCACAGACATCTTTCTAAAAATCTTTTATTTCAACTCTAGGAACCTTGAAATGTGGAGAAATGTCAAAATTTTCAATTTTACAAGTCGGACCCATTACAATAACTTCCTATGGGAAGTTAAAAAACGCCTAACGCGAATCGGCTAAAAACCTTAACTTGCAACTTCGAACTCAATCGAATCTTGTCTTGGGCTGTAGGGGCCAGGACAGACAGACAGAATCTATGGACCTTTTTTTTTGCATTCTCTACAAGACTTGATCTACATAAACTTAGTTGCTATATGTCGCAATTAAGAAACTATTTAGCGTAAAATATAAAATATAAATAATAATTTTTAGTGGTATCTATTCTTATTTTTTTTAAAGGAAAAACTTTTAGTTCGATTTTGCTCCAAATTGTATTAGATGTCAAAAATTGTATTCTTCGTTGCATAAAACTAAATTTATAATATCAACGACAATTGAATTATGTTTTGCCTTATGGGTGATTATACAAAAGTTGGGTAACTCGATGTCATCAACCAATATACCTATACAAAGTCTGATTATATTTTATTGAGATTGCAATTTATTTTAAAACAATGGAAAGACCTTTATTTAGTCACCCAATTTCAGTTCTTCATTTTGAATACGTTATTAAAAAAACACAATTAGTTCTTAGAACGTCAGTCCTCTGGCATGTCACAACCCTGAAAACCATCCATTAAGTGACTGTCTATTAAACGTTATCATTGATTTGGGAAAACTTATCAATTTACTACAATCTGTGATGTATATAGTTAAATATATACTACAACCACAGATAAGAAACTATACAGATGTCTCATCCCCATAGAAGAAAATGTCCCATATTTTTTTCACTACTCCTTGGCTATCAACTGACAAAAAGCTTTTTGTCAGTTGATCTTCAAGCACAAAAAGCTGTTTTTGATTGCACATATTGGCTTGCCAGTATGCCTGTTCAAAGTTATGTGTATAACTATAAAAAATTCTAAAGTTGTTTTTTCTCTCAAGTCAACGTCCATAGAGACAAAGAAAAAAAGAAACTGTTTTGGTTTCGATGATGTTTTGGTGCCGATGATGTTACCATATTTCAGTTGCTATTGTTCAAGCGATGTAGGTATTTTATGCTATTTATTATTGAATATGAAAATAAAAACCATAGTTATTAATTTTTCCATGTTATATTTTACTATATCAAATAAAACAATATACATATATGTTGAAAATACATTTAAGAAAGGAAGAGAAGATGAGTTAGGTGCAAGACATTTTAAAAATAATTTGTATGGATTCCTATGGTAACACTGATGCAAATGTACGTGCGCCGCTGGTGAGCGTATGAGCAAAGACCATATAACAAGTAAAGATGTCGCACGTAGAACAAAAATCTGTGCCTGCTTTTTTCCACCATCCCTTTTTTACAATGGGTCCAAAACATGAGTCTAGGAATTTGAATGTATAGAAACATTTCAAATGTTGTGGGTACACACTGTACGAAAAAGAGCGTTGCTATTTATACTGAAAAGTTAGAGGGAGAAACAAGGTATTTCATGTTTATGAGTAGAAAAAACAAAAACAAAACGTATGTCTTTTCAATGGGTCCAAAACATGTTGCAAGATTTGTAATAAATTTATGAAGCAGAAGAGAGAAAAAATATTTTGTTGTCCTATTTGTACAAGCAAGCTAGGTTGATGATCGAGTTAAAAGAAAGAAGGGTGAGTTGATGTCCTTCACGTGTATGTGTATTTATATTGTCTTAGGGATTTTTTTTTTGTTGGCTGCGTAAATGCAAACCAGTTTTATTTATTTTTTTTCTTGAAAGATAAAACAACCTTGAAAAGTGAGTTTTGATAATGTTCGTAAATAATGAGTTGTGGTAGTTTCAATATTGGGCTTTGCTTTGCTTTTGTTTTGTTTTGTTTTTACTTCTTGGGGTTGGTTGTGATTTGAAAATCGTATTCATTCACATGTTTAAATGTAGGTCAAAAAAAGATTGAATTTTTGATGTGAGGATTTATTTATGCGTATGTTAAGTATGTTAGGTAAATTTTTGATCTCTTAGTAAGGTCTTTTATTTTTCCTTTTTTTTTTTTGGTTCGTTATCGTTAATATTGAAGTCGGTAATGGATCAATTAAATGAGGAGTACAGGTGATGCGTACATTTCATTTTATTTCGTTGATCGAGTACAAATAGGGGTGAGTTGGCGTCTACCTCAACCTTACCATACAGTATACACATGTAATAATATGTGCGTCTGAGATGATTTTTTTGTTGTAAGCGTTAGCTTTTTTTTCCTTAAAATATTATGAAAAATGTTAAAAGTGAGCTTAGAAGGTAATTGAATGTACCTTCATATCGAACATATGTTTTATACTTTTTGTTACTCGTAGGGCTTTAATTTGTTTTCATTTATATCTATAGGTCAATTTACGAACAAATTTGTAAATTTTTTTTCACAAAACTTTATTTCAAGATTTAATAGGTAGGTAAGTTAGTGTAGGTTAGGTACCACCTATATCAAGGCAAAGTACTTTTTTCACTCTTTACCATTAGTTGATGAAAGATTTTCTAATTTCTAATAACGTAATGTATGAACATATGTAGCGAATTCAATCCTTTATGATTTTAGCTTTATCAATCGAAGGTTTTTTAAATTTTCTTGTATACCACAAGCAGTGTTTTCTCAGTAAAACATGTGTCATGAACTCGAGAGCTTTTACTCTGTGATGGTAGCACACACTTTCCCTTTCAAACCAGGACACATTTTCTTCTCTTTTATTGTTTATGCACTTTTCAACTATTTTTTCTTTTATTGTATCCATATTTTTTTCGTAATCGAAAACTTGCCTAAATATTAATATGTGTATCCTGCACACATTAAAAAATTCATCTGTCGGAGCAAACAAATTTCCAAAATCCGAATTTTTTAAATAGTTTTTGGCAAAAATAAACATCTCACTGCCACAAGTTAATACTTCATCCTTTTTTCGACATCCTTGTAAACATTCTTCGCAGCCTAAATTTGAAAATACTTTAAATGCAACATATCCAACGAAGTATCTCATTGAAGTTACTTCAGTGGATACGTATGACCCGGACCCGATCTCGTCCAGCATTAAGTCGTTTTCCATTGTTTCGTAAATAGCTTCAATGTAATTATCATCAAATTTTTCATTGAGTTGAAACTCTTTTTCAATTACAACTTCTTCGTTGTGAAATTCTGAGTTATTGTCTGCTTCAGTCATTAATGATGTGAGCGATATCATTTGTTCTTCATCGTTCGAACAGTTTGCGAATTTTGAAAAACAGTACAAGTTCGTGGTCATTATTTTTGAAATCAAGAAATTTAATTCATGCACGTATGGATTCTTCGTATTTCCACCTTTTGCACGTATTTGTGAAAACAAATTTTCAATGATGTCTTGATTTAACCTCTTGGTTAAAACAAAATCAATACCTTCATTTTCATTAAACATTTGTTCAGCCATCATCAATGTGGCTCTTAAAGTTTGTTCCAATCCTGCAATCCAATATACTTTCGTTTTTTTCACGAGTCTTATATTTTTAACATATTCTATAAAGTCTTCAATATAGTTATATACAAGATTTTTCATTTTTAAAGCAGATTTATATGCATTCCTGTCATAAAGGCTTCCGCTGTTCATGCAATCAAATATTCTGTCAATTTTTTTGAAACATTTAGCTGTTGATTGAACAACTACTTTATCGTTTTCAACAAAATTGCCTGTTTCCACTGCCGTTAACAAAGCTGCTGATGTTGTCCTGCTGAAAACTTGAACAGCGTAAACGACACGCATTTTGTCGAAAGATGACGGATCAATATGCTTTTGAGTGAGTTTTGGGCACATTTTCGTGGTGCTGTTCTTTTCAAGATCATACAGCTTTCTTACTGGAGTGAAACTTACTATTCCATCAGGTGTAACCAGATCTGAGTTCAATAAGGTATTTCTCATACTTTTTATAATATGGGGAATATCGTAGAACGAAAAAATTTGCTGCTCCTTGAACATAAAGTAAGGTTTTTCTTTTGTTACTCCTAATATCCCCAAACATTTCCTGTTATTTGGTCCCTGGTCACAAATAATAGCTTTCACATTCAAAGCCAAGTTACTTGCTATTTCAAGATTTTTTAATAAGATTTTACTTAAGTTTTCACCTGAAATATTTGTTTCACTAACAAAGTAGTTCAAAATGCATTTCCAGTTAGATATCAATCCCCGTACCATAAAAACACAAACTTGTTTCCCAATATTGTTGGTACGAACAAAACCTGTATCTTCTAAGCCATCAATTATATCAACTGCAGAATTGTAAGTAAGATCTCTTCTTATAGCAATCTCATCGAAAACAATAGCACATATACGACTTTGTACACTCATTTCATTGAATTTTCGCAAAAGTTCTTGATGAGCAGAATTTTTGAATCCTGGCTGCATATTTTTAACAGGATCCCATCTATGCAGACTTGATACATGCGGAAAATTGAGGTCCAAACCATCTCTTAAAAATATATAAGCCGATTGACTTCTGTAGAAAATATTCTGGGCTAAGACTTTTTGCTCTTCATTCCATTTTCCGTTTCTTTTTTTGTTTAATAACATGCTGCATAAAGTTTTTGCGTTGGCAGATACTTCTAATTTCTGTATCTCCTCTAAAACGAATTTGGATTTGTTTTTTTTGTTTTTTGAAGTTTTTATTCCTACTCTTTTCCTCTGCATTTTTAAAGCTTTCAATTCCGCTTTAAGAGAATTAACCTTTCTTTGTAAGAAATTACATTTTTTTGAAAAACCTTCGCTTTTCCTCATATAAAAGTGAACATTCTTTATGTTTTTTAAGCAAGAACTACATAACCCTTCTACTAATTCCGGTGAGTTTACATAATTTCTATTCCCAGGTGGGGTTCTTAAAAGAGCCAATTCATTCAGAGTGAAATCATCATCCGCTTGCACTAGTTGAAAAGGTGGAGTCCTTAAAAGGACAAAGTCATTCTAATCGAAATCATCATCCACCCTTTCAACTAGCTGAGACGGAGTTCTTAAAAGAACTAATTCATTCACAATGAAATCATTATTCACCCTTGGAACTTGCGGAGGCGGAGTTCTAAGAAGAACTAAATCATTCGTAAAGAAATCATCATCCACCTCCCCAACTTCTTCAGGCGAAATCAAAGATTGTGTTGGTAAAAGCAATGTGGGTACAGATCCTTTCTTCAAAAATTTTTTACCAATGCAATCCTCTGTGAAATGAAGACTGCAAATGTAAAACTTTTTCGAAGAATCACGCGAAGAAATGCCACATTTTTCTCTCCAAATTGCCTGTAAACTAAGGTTTTCAGGAAACTTGAAAAGCTTTATGTGACAATTCTTCCGGTAAGATCTCCCACATTGTTCAACGCAACACCTTTTCCCATTAAAAGAATTTTTTTTGTAAACAGTTATCATTCTTACTTCTTTAGATATCTTCAAAAAACAACCAAACGCAAAGAGATTCGAAATAGAAGTGAGCAATTTAATTTGTATAGGTATATTTATTTTTAGGGAGGAGGTTAATTCAAAACTCGAATTTTTCAGCGGTCTTGAGCTTTAGAAAGCTGAAATTTAGCATATAGTTAGATCAACTAACAAAAAACACCTCAGACAAATCTTAGCTCTCAAGACCTCAAGACCGCTGAGAAACCCGAATTTGAAACTACTTACCGCTCTTTTTGAAAAAAAATTATTTCTCCGCGGTCTGTTAGTCTAGAAGGCTATAATTTTGCATTTAGTAGGACCTTGTAGCAAGAAATGATACAAATAAAAATTAGCCTTCTAGACTAACAGACCGCGGAGAAATAATTTTTTTTCAAAAAGAGCGGTAAGTAGTTTCAAATTCGGGTTTCTCAGCGGTCTTGAGGTCTTGAGAGCTAAGATTTGTCTGAGGTGTTTTTTGTTAGTTGATCTAACTATATGCTAAATTTCAGCTTTCTAAAGCTCAAGACCGCTGAAAAATTCGAGTTTTGAATTAACCTCCTCCCTAAAAATAAATATACCTATACAAATTAAATTGCTCACTTCTATTTCGAATCTCTTTGCGTTTGGTTGTTTTTTGAAGATATCTAAAGAAGTAAGAATGATAACTGTTTACAAAAAAAATTCTTTTAATGGGAAAAGGTGTTGCGTTGAACAATGTGGGAGATCTTACCGGAAGAATTGTCACATAAAGCTTTTCAAGTTTCCTGAAAACCTTAGTTTACAGGCAATTTGGAGAGAAAAATGTGGCATTTCTTCGCGTGATTCTTCGAAAAAGTTTTACATTTGCAGTCTTCATTTCACAGAGGATTGCATTGGTAAAAAATTTTTGAAGAAAGGATCTGTACCCACATTGCTTTTACCAACACAATCTTTGATTTCGCCTGAAGAAGTTGGGGAGGTGGATGATGATTTCTTTACGAATGATTTAGTTCTTCTTAGAACTCCGCCTCCGCAAGTTCCAAGGGTGAATAATGATTTCATTGTGAATGAATTAGTTCTTTTAAGAACTCCGTCTCAGCTAGTTGAAAGGGTGGATGATGATTTCGATTAGAATGACTTTGTCCTTTTAAGGACTCCACCTTTTCAACTAGTGCAAGCGGATGATGATTTCACTCTGAATGAATTGGCTCTTTTAAGAACCCCACCTGGGAATAGAAATTATGTAAACTCACCGGAATTAGTAGAAGGGTTATGTAGTTCTTGCTTAAAAAACATAAAGAATGTTCACTTTTATATGAGGAAAAGCGAAGGTTTTTCAAAAAAATGTAATTTCTTACAAAGAAAGGTTAATTCTCTTAAAGCGGAATTGAAAGCTTTAAAAATGCAGAGGAAAAGAGTAGGAATAAAAACTTCAAAAAACAAAAAAAACAAATCCAAATTCGTTTTAGAGGAGATACAGAAATTAGAAGTATCTGCCAACGCAAAAACTTTATGCAGCATGTTATTAAACAAAAAAAGAAACGGAAAATGGAATGAAGAGCAAAAAGTCTTAGCCCAGAATATTTTCTACAGAAGTCAATCGGCTTATATATTTTTAAGAGATGGTTTGGACCTCAATTTTCCGCATGTATCAAGTCTGCATAGATGGGATCCTGTTAAAAATATGCAGCCAGGATTCAAAAATTCTGCTCATCAAGAACTTTTGCGAAAATTCAATGAAATGAGTGTACAAAGTCGTATATGTGCTATTGTTTTCGATGAGATTGCTATAAGAAGAGATCTTACTTACAATTCTGCAGTTGATATAATTGATGGCTTAGAAGATACAGGTTTTGTTCGTACCAACAATATTGGGAAACAAGTTTGTGTTTTTATGGTACGGGGATTGATATCTAACTGGAAATGCATTTTGAACTACTTTGTTAGTGAAACAAATATTTCAGGTGAAAACTTAAGTAAAATCTTATTAAAAAATCTTGAAATAGCAAGTAACTTGGCTTTGAATGTGAAAGCTATTATTTGTGACCAGGGACCAAATAACAGGAAATGTTTGGGGATATTAGGAGTAACAAAAGAAAAACCTTACTTTATGTTCAAGGAGCAGCAAATTTTTTCGTTCTACGATATTCCCCATATTATAAAAAGTATGAGAAATACCTTATTGAACTCAGATCTGGTTACACCTGATGGAATAGTAAGTTTCACTCCAGTAAGAAAGCTGTATGATCTTGAAAAGAACAGCACCACGAAAATGTGCCCAAAACTCACTCAAAAGCATATTGATCCGTCATCTTTCGACAAAATGCGTGTCGTTTACGCTGTTCAAGTTTTCAGCAGGACAACATCAGCAGCTTTGTTAACGGCAGTGGAAACAGGCAATTTTGTTGAAAACGATAAAGTAGTTGTTCAATCAACAGCTAAATGTTTCAAAAAAATTGACAGAATATTTGATTGCATGAACAGCGGAAGCCTTTATGACAGGAATGCATATAAATCTGCTTTAAAAATGAAAAATCTTGTATATAACTATATTGAAGACTTTATAGAATATGTTAAAAATATAAGACTCGTGAAAAAAACGAAAGTATATTGGATTGCAGGATTGGAACAAACTTTAAGAGCCACATTGATGATGGCTGAACAAATGTTTAATGAAAATGAAGGTATTGATTTTGTTTTAACCAAGAGGTTAAATCAAGACATCATTGAAAATTTGTTTTCACAAATACGTGCAAAAGGTGGAAATACGAAGAATCCATACGTGCATGAATTAAATTTCTTGATTTCAAAAATAATGACCACGAACTTGTACTGTTTTTCAAAATTCGCAAACTGTTCGAACGATGAAGAACAAATGATATCGCTCACATCATTAATGACTGAAGCAGACAATAACTCAGAATTTCACAACGAAGAAGTTGTAATTGAAAAAGAGTTTCAACTCAATGAAAAATTTGATGATAATTACATTGAAGCTATTTACGAAACAATGGAAAACGACTTAATGCTGGACGAGATCGGGTCCGGGTCATACGTATCCACTGAAGTAACTTCAATGAGATACTTCGTTGGATATGTTGCATTTAAAGTATTTTCAAATTTAGGCTGCGAAGAATGTTTACAAGGATGTCGAAAAAAGGATGAAGTATTAACTTGTGGCAGTGAGATGTTTATTTTTGCCAAAAACTATTTAAAAAATTCGGATTTTGGAAATTTGTTTGCTCCGACAGATGAATTTTTTAATGTGTGCAGGATACACATATTAATATTTAGGCAAGTTTTCGATTACGAAAAAAATATGGATACAATAAAAGAAAAAATAGTTGAAAAGTGCATAAACAATAAAAGAGAAGAAAATGTGTCCTGGTTTGAAAGGGAAAATGTGTGCTACCATCACAGAGTAAAAGCTCTCGAGTTCATGACACATGTTTTACTGAGAAAACACTGCTTGTGGTATACAAGAAAATTTAAAAAACCTTCGATTGATAAAGCTAAAATCATAAAGGATTGAATTCGCTACATATGTTCATACATTACGTTATTAGAAATTAGAAAATCTTTCATCAACTAATGGTAAAGAGTGAAAAAAGTACTTTGCCTTGATATAGGTGGTACCTAACCTACACTAACTTACCTACCTATTAAATCTTGAAATAAAGTTTTGTGAAAAAAAATTTACAAATTTGTTCGTAAATTGACCTATAGATATAAATGAAAACAAATTAAAGCCCTACGAGTAACAAAAAGTATAAAACATATGTTCGATATGAAGGTACATTCAATTACCTTCTAAGCTCACTTTTAACATTTTTCATAATATTTTAAGGAAAAAAAAGCTAACGCTTACAACAAAAAAATCATCTCAGACGCACATATTATTACAGGTGTATACTGTATGGTAAGGTTGAGGTAGACGCCAACTCACCCCTATTTGTACTCGATCAACGAAATAAAATGAAATGTACGCATCACCTGTACTCCTCATTTAATTGATCCATTACCGACTTCAATAGTAACGATAACGAACCAAAAAAAAAAAAGGAAAAATAAAAGACCTTACTAAGAGATCAAAAATTTACCTAACATACTTAACATACGCATAAATAAATCCTCACATCAAAAATTCAATCTTTTTTTGACCTACATTTAAACATGTGAATGAATACGATTTTCAAATCACAACCAACCCCAAGAAGTAAAAACAAAACAAAACAAAAGCAAAGCAAAGCCCAATATTGAAACTACCACAACTCATTATTTACGAACATTATCAAAACTCACTTTTCAAGGTTGTTTTATCTTTCAAGAAAAAAAATAAATAAAACTGGTTTGCATTTACGCAGCCAACAAAAAAAAAATCCCTAAGACAATATAAATACACATACACGTGAAGGACATCAACTCACCCTTCTTTCTTTTAACTCGATCATCAACCTAGCTTGCTTGTACAAATAGGACAACAAAATATTTTTTCTCTCTTCTGCTTCATAAATTTATTACAAATCTTGCAACATGTTTTGGACCCATTGAAAAGACATACGTTTTGTTTTTGTTTTTTCTACTCATAAACATGAAATACCTTGTTTCTCCCTCTAACTTTTCAGTATAAATAGCAACGCTCTTTTTCGTACAGTGTGTACCCACAACATTTGAAATGTTTCTATACATTCAAATTCCTAGACTCATGTTTTGGACCCATTGTAAAAAAGGGATGGTGGAAAAAAGCAGGCACAGATTTTTGTTCTACGTGCGACATCTTTACTTGTTATATGGTCTTTGCTCATACGCTCACCAGCGGCGCACGTACATTTGCATCAGTGTTACCATAGGAATCCATACAAATTATTTTTAAAATGTCTTGCACCTAACTCATCTTCTCTTCCTTTCTTAAATGTATTTTCAACATATATGTATATTGTTTTATTTGATATAGTAAAATATAACATGGAAAAATTAATAACTATGGTTTTTATTTTCATATTCAATAATAAATAGCATAAAATACCTACATCGCTTGAACAATAGCAACTGAAATATGGTAACATCATCGGCACCAAAACATCATCGAAACCAAAACAGTTTCTTTTTTTCTTTGTCTCTATGGACGTTGACTTGAGAGAAAAAACAACTTTAGAATTTTTTATAGTTATACACATAACTTTGAACAGGCATACTGGCAAGCCAATATGTGCAATCAAAAACAGCTTTTTGTGCTTGAAGATCAACTGACAAAAAGCTTTTTGTCAGTTGATAGCCAAGGAGTAGTGAAAAAAATATGGGACATTTTCTTCTATGGGGATGAGACATCTGTATAGTTTCTTATCTGTGCTACAACTTTCATAATGCAGTGTTCTCCACTTTATTTAAAAAAATAAGAAATTTTTTGTTCAGTTTTATTCGTCAGTTTCTTGTGTGTTATTTAAATTTAAAATTCGTGCGAAATATCGCCGACTCAACGTCAAATCCCACTTTGAATTTTAATGTTGGTAATAAAGTTAGTTTCGGGTCGCACAATTTGACGGCCACCATAACTGTACCAGAGTTTGGGTTATGTTTGTTGTCTATACACGTGCTTAGCCAGTCAACACGTCAGTTTTATGGTGAGTCGTTATTTTTTTGTTAATCTAAAGTTTATTTTTATTTATTCGTATTAGACTTCGATTTGTTAAAATGTAGTTTGTTGATATTTGAAATTACAAAAAAAAAACATTAGTCTAGATTATAATCTCAAATTTCGTCTTTTTCGTCAGTAGTGTGGCGTCAGTTCTGTGTCAGGTAAATTGTTATTGTTCTTCATTTCTTGATCATTAGTACTTTTAAGATGAATATTGTTAGATTTTGTTTGTTGATTACTTTGAAATATTTAGTAAAACTATGTGAAAGTAGTAAAAGATAAGTGAATAACGTTACGTTAAATGTCAAAAGTCTGTTTTGAAAACTGATGTACTATTTTCTCCTAGTATTACATATTAATAATTATTTTTAATTGTTACTAAGTGATTTTAAGTAGCAATTTTAAGCAATTTTTAAATATCTTACAATGTACTCAAAAAAATGACTGGCCCGATTGGGAACAATATATTAATTAGTTTAGCTATCATATACACCCGAATTTATAGAAGTTTGATTTAAACACTATCGTAAACAAAATATCCTCAAAAGTTACCCAACTTTTGTATAATCACCCTTATCTATGTTAACATTGTTGTTCGATTAGACGATTCAATTTGGTAAAAGGCTGATATTATAACACTTAAAATGACACCTGAGTTTAATTTGGTGGATTTGAGTCCAACCAACAATCAAAGTTACAGCAAATTTAGGAGAACTGGCAAAATAAACCCTTTCCTTAGCAACATTCCTCGAGCTATAGAGAGGAATAAATGATCCTTAAGCGTTTTAAGGGTAAAACTTATAAATTAAGCCCAAATATTTTTGATAATTAAATTAAATGTTTTTGACTTTATTCCAACGCTAATACTCTTGACAAAAGTTTTTTAAAAATACTCTTTTTAGTTATTTTTTTAAAGTTTAACAATTAATAATATTGTTATATTTTTTCTCATATTTTTTCCACAGTAACATTTAGTATAAGCCTTTCAGTGAAAATGTTGTAAATGACAATTTTGTATTTGTATGAATTAAACCAATTTGAACAAAGTATTCCTAGCATGCGAGGCCTCAACCAGTGCTGTCGTTTTGAAAACGTCCAAAGCAGTACATTCCAAAAAATGTTGCATAATATTTGGACAAAAGCAATACGCATATTTTTTTTTTAAAATATATATTTTAAAATATACTTTATAATATATCTATAAGCCTTTTAGTTCAATTTATTAGTCTTATTTTAACATTAATATTTTTATTAATTTCGCTTTTAATAAAATATGAACTTTTTTTATTATAAAAATAAATATATATTATAGCTATATAACTATTATACAACAATGAATTAATAAAAATAAAATAAAAATCTCGCAGTTCATTTCAATTCTTAGTTGTGATTTTTTAAACACATTTTATATGTAATTTCAGCACTAGAATATTTTTTTATAAAGACTCAAAACAAAATTATATTTTAAATTCAGGTAACTAGTAATAATTTTGGAAGGCAAACAATGTTTAATACCACTGCTATGCCTTATTAATTCCTTTGCCATTAAAACTGAATTGACTGTGGATGTCAGTAAAGAGTTTCTTTTTTTATCTTTTATCAAAGCTACTTGCGAAAATATGCGCTCTGCACTTGCACTGCTATGCGGAAATCATAAAATGGACCCAACAAACGTTTTTAAAAGTGGAAACCTTGGAGTATTTAATGCGTTTTTTAAATTAAAAATAGCTCTCTAATAGTCTCCGAAATTCAAATCTGTACTTATCATACTTTGATGTAAAAGAGTCCTCCATTCATCATCAAGGTCATCGACAAGTTCTTCTTCAATTAAATTTGGAAACAATTGTATAAGCGTGGTAAGGCTTGGGGATTCATTTTTTGGATCAATTATTTGCACGGCTTCTAAAACTTTATCTTGGAACTTTATTCTTTTTCTTATTTGCGTACATAATTCGATGCAGTAATCTCTACACTTTTTTTTATATTTTGTATAACTTCATCTGTTAAGCCCCCAGAGCAAATTAAAATGTTAGGTTGTGCGCCAAGGTAGATTTCTTTTGAGTCTAAAAAGCAATCTTAATAGCAAAAATCTATTGAGTTCAGAGAGGCGTCATCGATAAATTCGTTTTTGACAAAGTTCGCCAAAATAGTTTTAAAATACATTTTTACTGTTGAAAGCAGAACGTGAATACGCGGTTCTTCGGACTGGTACTCAACATTAATTTTGTGTGTTAATTTTAAAATGTATTGCAAGAAATAGAAGTATAATTTTATTTCATCTGTCATATGTACATAAATGCTATGAGCTAAGTCTACATTCTGTTCTAGCTGATATGTGATGAAATAATGTTTCAACGGAACCCGCACTGCTCTAAGATTCGCGAATCGCGATACAACATTTTCAAGCAAAAGCCACCTGGTACAAGATGTTTTTAATATTTTGTGGGCCTTTGTGTTGAAATAATCTTGAAACTCACGAAAATCGGTTTGTCGCTTAGAGCTGTGGGAAAAAAACAAGTAAATATTTCTCGCTAATTTTTCAACATCCTGCGGTATCTTTTTCGAAGCTGCAATGGAACATAAATGAATGGAATGACATGTACATCCCATTACAAACAAATTATTTTGAATGTTTTTAAGAAGTGCCTAAACACCACCCCTTTCCCCCATCATAACGGATGCATTATCAGACGCAAATCATCATATTTTCGATTGGAACATTGACTTCTTCAAAATATTTTATAAGTTCATCAAATGTTGTTTTTGAATCAGAACTTTTCAATTTAAAAAGACCGAAGAACCTGTCGATGACCTTGCCCAACAAGTTATCAAAGTACCTGACTATCAGTACCAAACATTTTGTAGTACTTACATCAGTTGTTTCATCTATTATAATTGCAAACTTTTGACATCGTAGTACCCTCGCTATCTCCTCGAGACCTTCTTTTAAAAACAAATTGTTAGTTATTTCTGTGGCTTTTGTTTTGTCACATTTCAAATCCTTAAATGGTCTGGAGCAATTGCTTTGATCAATAAAATAAGTGGGGTAATAAGAGTAAAAGGCAAATTGAATTGAAGAAGGAATACAATGATTTTAAGCTCTGCCACCTTTATTTGTTTTTTTTTTACTTTTGATGGATTCTTTCTCATCCGTTTGGAAAATGTGTGGTTGTTGTTTAAGAGATATAAAAGAGTTCTTGTGTGCTCGGAGTCTTTATGGCGTTTTATATTTCCAATATTGGTTGTTATAAATTTGGCACAACACTTACAGAATGGTTTGTCTTCGCCCTGTGGTGATGTTTTTTTTTCCAACGATGGATAGTTTTGGAGCCATATCGTGCGGAACTTTTGTTTTCGTTTTAAGGAATCATGGTCTTTTTTGATTCGATTAACCAATTTTGATGTGGATAGTCTTGTTGGTCCGGATGGAGAAGCAGAACGTACGTTTTTTGATCGCTTTGGAAAAGAACTTAATACAATAAAAGCAATTAGAATCGAATTGCACACATTCTTTTTTTTAACCTACGCAGAAATCGATTCATCTGTCGACAGACATTCTTCAGAATCAGAAACATCTTTATTCTCAACAACCTGCTGTGTATGTAATATAACTTTTGGCGAAACCGAAGGCTTATCAGCAGTTTTCACAAGCCACCTGTAATGAATTTTATTGTTATACTAGCTGTACCCGGCGTGCGTTGCTTCACCAACAGCTAAAATAAATTTAAGAAAAATCATTACACACATAATCATTTCATTCTAAGCCATTTTATTGAATTTGTTTATTTCGAAAAAAAGTGATGTGGGATACACAATAAAGATTATCTTTTTTTTCATCTGGTGCGTAGACAAATAAATCAGAAGATTTTCCCACACGTCAGCAAGCCACATAGAGCTGTCCATGTGAGAAGCATGGATTCTCCAAATTGTATCCACACACTTGCAACGATTGTCCTTGCGCTTTGTTAATAATTATTGCGAAAGCGAGTCGCACCGGGAATTGTAAACTTTTGAATTCGAATGGCATATCTGTCGGGATCATTGGGATACGTGGCAACATTACCTACGTCTTCACCGTTGAACTTTCCAGTCAAAATTGTTTCCTCGGTAATATTGTTCGTCATTTTCTTGATTGAGAGTCTAAATAATAACTTATAATAGTTTATTCGAAAAAAAAGTACCTGCGGCTGAGTATCCAACGAAGTTTTTTGTGTTTTAATTTCCGACTCTTCCTCTATTGTCAAATTTTCTTGCTTAATTTTTTTGTCTGTGTGTATCCACAAAAGTAATTCTTTTTTGCGCTCGTGTATCCAGGCGCAAGAAGAATAATGGGTACCAGTGTTACCGCTATGCGACTTTAGTCGCATTTTGACCCTTTTTTGTGCCTTATGCGACCATGATACGACTTTTTAAAAAATTGTCTATTTTGACCCTTTTTAAAAAATTATGCGACTTTTTTGACCCCATCTCTAGAAAAATACATTAAAAAGATAAGTTATTTTCTTAATTCATACAAAATTTACAAACTTCCATTGAAATAAGAACTGTCACACATAATTTCAATCTATAAAATGGAATCAAGCTGAAATTGTTTGGGTCGAGTCGATCATTTTCGCTCAGAATCGAAATCTTGCTATTCTAGCATAAAAATTCATTTCAACTTTTCGACTCTGCATATAAATGTAGTTAATAGTTAACAATTTTAAGTTTGCATGAGTAATTTTGATTATTTCACCACTCCGTTCCTCTTTAACAAAGTTTCCAAATTATTTCTATGTGTTTGTTCGACTGTGGTAAAATTTGAATAAATTCATGAATTCCGAAAAAAAAATTATCTCTGTCAACATTTACCTACTATTTTGTTGCTTTTGTGTTTTTGTGTTTCGCACGGCGGCCGGCGGCGTTCATTTGTTGGGAGCACTTTCTCGATATTGTTTGTTTTTTTGTTTATAAAATGGATAGGTAAGTTTGTATGAAATATGTATGTATATCTAAAAAATTTATCACTCCCTTTTATAAAGAAAAAATAGTTATTTCAGACCTGGAAATAATTGTGTGTGTTTAGAAAAAACTACATGTTTAGGAAAACTACGCTATGGAATAAGAATATTCCGCACTTAAATGGAACAGTAAGCATCTGCCTTAAGTTTGAGTCCAGATTCTTATTCCATGGTGTAGTTTTCCTAAAAACGGAAGCTGAAATAACTATTTTTTTATTTACATATATCTAAATGCGAGGGTATATGTATAAATGTATCTATATATGTATATTCAAATGTCATATTTTGAAGATTTGTCATTTGAACACCTAACTGCTAGAACACAATGCGAAAATCGGAGCCTCAGACGGAGTCGGAATAGCTGTCGTACGTTAACAGAAAGTACGCACACAATGCGTCGTACGGCTTTTTGATGTTATTTGGTATATTTGCAGTTTACAACCACATCAAATTTCTCAGAAAATATTTTTTTGTTCACTTTTATTTCTTATTTAAATATTTTTCCACTTTTTTATTGAAAAACTATTAAAAAAAATATAATCACCAAGTTATTCACTTCAAAAATGGAAACGTCACATGTGTCGTACGTCAAAGTTAAAAGTTGGTCAACTCTTCCGACTCTGGCTGCGACTCCGATTCCAGTTGCGTCGCGTTGTGTTCGTACATTTGCATTTGCGTACATTGAATACTTTGACAGCTATTCCAGTTACGACTCCGACTCCGGCTCCGACACCATTGTGTTCCAGCAGTAAAACGGAAAGTGTGTGATATAAATCAAATGTATTGAATACTAGTATAAGAATTTATTTTTCTTTAGAAGGTATACCTAATAAAAAACTAAAAAACAACTCATTTTTTTCTGCAATTTATACAGATTTCTTTTGATTTAGGTAGGTATGTATTAAAAAAAAATACTGAATGCGACTTTTTTTTTCATTTGACCCTTTTTTTTGCGACCTTTTCAAAAATCCCAGCGGTAACACTGATGGGTACGACAATTTTCAGTGTAAGAACGTGCGGTGGCATGCCTGGAAAACCTAACGACTTCAAGAATTCAGTTGGATAGTTGACAATCCCGTCTTCATTCTCCACAGTATCGATGGACTTTTATGTTGTCGTTTCACTGGGTATTCCATGCTGAACGGTGAAGTTGATGGTATTGACATCGATGTTTTTGCTGCTAATATAGCACGCCTATTGAGCCACTAATGATTTTTGTAGTTTTCTACACTAATTCGTCGATGCTTTATGTGATCTTACAGAAGTTTGCTTGCAGGGTGATACATTGTGTAGATGCATCAATTTCCATTCGCCTATTTCCAATATCCATTAATTGTATTCCAATTCGATGGTGAATCTGTGTTTGTATCTACAAAATAAAAAGACTTTTTTGGATGTGAGAGTAGAGTTCAGAATTTGCAAATTTAATACGTAAGAATGAGTAATGTAAGTTATTTCTTAACTATATTCTATGTAAGTACAAAAATAAGTACATACCTTAAATGTCGGATTAAATCCTCGTTCTTCGATAATATCTGCTCCAAATGATGTCATTTGGAAACAACCATTGCAATTTTGAGTGTTTGCAAGAAAGTAGCGTGATTAATTTTTTTCGCCACAAAGCAATGAAGACAATGGCTCAGGTGGCGGAGTCAACAATGCTAATATCACTTTACCATTAAGGCAGCATATAATCCGGGCATTTCTCCGGAAAACTTTAATGCACCACAATACTGGCAAACAACGTCCATTTGTCCAATGCAAACGCTAGGATGCAAGCTGAAACACTGCTCGATTCAAATCAGCACTTTATAAATCTCTTGTTCTGCGTCGCAAATTATCTATTTGTTGACCTCTTCACGTGCGATTTCTTGTCCTATTTTTAGTGTTTCGTATCCTTCTTGCATTACGGCTTTGTCGGGAAAGATTCGATCGTCTTGGTCGCGGCATTGTTTTTTTTTTATAATAAGCGCACATGGGGATATTACTACCCCCTTGTTAATTAAACTTCACTTCAAATCATCTAAACATTTATTTCACAACTCAAATTTTCAACCAATTATTCATAGACAAAATTACTTAGCTGTTCGAGATGCACGTTTTTGTTATTCCTAGTCTGATGCGTTTTTGGTTTACCACCTTTTATAGTTCATTTCACTTTTTTTTTGAAATAGGCAATGGCTCCATCATTACATTTTATTTTTTAATTATTTTTTTAATAGAAATAGTTTTAATACTGATTTCTTACATTATTATGATTGTTAATTATTTATTTAATAGAAATAGTTTTCATATTGATTTCTTACAAAAATCGAATTGTCACCCATACGTCCATCACATAGCTGTCATTTGCGTTTTGTTATTCCAAGTCTGATTCTTTTTTGTTATACCACTTTTACAGTGACTGACGTTTTATGTCAAGTCACACTGGAACACTGTCGAACGGGATAAACAGTATCCTATGTCCTTCTCCTGGCTCTAAGCTACCTACCCACCAATTTTCAGCCAAATCGGTGCAGCCGTTCTTGAGTTATAAATAGTGTAACTAACACGACTTTCTTTTATATATAAAGAAGATATTTATTTAAATAAGAAAATGTATGTATTCATATATTACTTGTCCATTGTTTTAAATTTTTGTCTGTCCAATGCAGATTTTTCCTATATAGGGCTGTAACACCAACAGAGCAAAAAACTTAGAAAAACAAAACACTGACACGTGAACTGAAACCGATAACTTTCTATTAAATTGATTTTCGTACGAGCATAGGAGAAAAAACTATGGCGAATACTTTTGCACTAGTGTATGTGAAAACTCATCTATGTGCAAAAGTGTGCCATACCATTCATGTTTGTGGACTTCCGATTCTGGAACGTGGAACTTGGAAGTGCATATTTAAAGTGATGCCATCTCTAAATTTTTTGTTTATATTTGGTTTTATGAATTTGAAAAAGCAATACAAATGGCAATACAAAAATGAAAATGCAGTACAAAAAAAAATGTTCAGTACGGCAGTACGTACCAAGCTAAAGCAATACAAATATACATATATTGCTTTTGCAGTACGTTCGACAGCATTGGCCTCAACCGTCATTTTGATAATTTTGTATCAATCATCCAGTTTCATATATAACTTTTATATAAAACTTTGTATATCTCGAATATTTTTGTATATCGTTGTTTATACAGAAAAACGTTGTATGTTATGTCACTTTTCTCGGAATTTTCAGGAGCACACAAAAATTAAGAAACAATTATAATTTATTATTAAAACATACAAACAAAAATTTATTCAAAAAGCAAAACTGTTTTGCTGTCCTAAAAATTATCAGAAAAGTCTTATACTACACCTATGTACTTTATTATTATTAAATTTTTCAAAATCAAAACACAATCCGTTCCTTCTTTTGTACATAAGTAAAGTATATTCATATACATTTCTATTATTTCTATAGAGCATAATGTAATAAATCACAATATTAATTAGATATATCAATTATGAATTTCCACGTAAACTTTTTCACAAAATATAATTTATAACCAACACAACGTGCAGAGCCAAAACAGGGCAACATAATAATAATAATAATAATTATTAAACCAATTAATTAAGTATTCACGATTACTGTCGCCCATCAATTGCTCATATACATACGGTGACCATATTTTCCGAGACAAAATAATGAACAGTACCGGAAAATGAAACATTTTTTTTTTTATTTCATTGAGTAATAGTAAATAAATATAATATATAATAAATTAAATAATAAATATAGTATAATTAGGTATATTTATGAAATACCTAAACAAAAAAAGGAACTTTCATCGGTAATAAACAAAACACACATTAAATAACACAGATTCTTTCAGTCTATAACTTATTTACACAAAAAAATAAACAAAACTTAAACTCTTTTATGTACATATATCATATTGGCTAGTGAAACAACTCTGACATCAAATTACAATATAATAATATTGTTAAAATAAGGACTTTTCGGAAGAATACATTTTTATAATTAACTTTGGCTTTCCTTTTAAATAGTTTTTGAATTCGATGCAATTTAATTCATAATTAAAAAAAAAATAAAATGGACCTGATTGTTTCAATTTTCATATTGTTTTTTCGTTTGTCCATACATTGTTTAAAATTGAGAAAACTCTCTCTGTAGGGGCATTAGTATGATACTCATACTGTAGATATCATTTGTTTATTGAAAAACTTGAACATTTCAACCCACCTATCTCCAGCACTCATTTGGCTCTCCTTCCATTCAAAAATTTTTTCTGAAGAAACATAATTTTGTACACATGAAAACTCGTCGAAAGTCATTAATTGAAATATCGCTTCTCTTTTTCATAATATAAATTAAACTCAACTCCACTTTGTGCCAGGAAGGAGTGTAATTCTTATTCTTTATTTATTTTTGGAGTGAATGTTTTTTCAACAATGCAATAATTCCAACAGTCGGAGTGCACTCTCAATATTACTTATGAAAATGCCATAACTAGTCACATTCACTAAAAGTTATTTTTACCATTGTCATGGTCAGTAAAACTCAATGGAAAAATTAATTTCCAGTTGTGAAAGTCATCCTGTGCGCAAGTGTAAGCGTATTAGTTTAACTTCCCGCCTGTACGTTAGGATGTATAATATGATCTGATTTTTGTAATTGGGAGATTAGGAAGTGTTCCGAAAAAGAAAGACAACGAATTATGATGTAAGGGTACGTTTTCATTAAACATTTAATAGTTTTCATGCTTAGGCTTTCCTCAAAGAAAAAAATCATAAAATAATGAGCAATTTCTAAAATAATGAACATTTTTATGTTTTCCGACACACAATAATTCATAATGAACATTTTCTTCAAATAATGAACTGTTCATTATAAAAATGAACGGATGGTCACCGTACATATACACTGCACTATACATACATATACATTTTATATGATCCTTTAAGCTTCAATATAAAATATAAATATAGTTGCAATTTGAATCAATTATTAGCGTGCCAATTTAATTTGCTATTATTATCGTTATACTACGGATACGGAAACGAGAGGTATCGCTATAGAGAAGCAAAATAAAAAAGGAAATAAGAAATATCATTTTACGCTATAATAATCGACTCGTTTATGAAAGGACTCTTAATATTGTTAGGTGTGTTGAAGTGTTTGAAATTTCCTAATTGGTATTTTTTCGCACAGTGAATAAGGAACATCCGGTAGTTTTGTGAAGGAGTTCAATTTTCTTATTCGCTTTGTTAATCCTTTATAAATATGTAGAGCCATCCATAAAAGGTTTCAAGGAAAATAAACAACTTTCTTGGATACCGTCCACAGAGCCTACATTGCATACTTACTCCTTACCCCTCTACCTATCTCTATTCACATAGAAACCTTGTTGTCTTGGAAATTGAAGCTAAAGACCGTAATGACTGTATAATTTGCACATTTTTATATTGACTGTTTTGAGTGAAAGAATTTTGTTTTGTAAACTTCTAATTCAAATTTTTTTAAGGAGTCATTAAAAACGAAGATTGATTTTGGAATTTTCTATTCGTTGATCGTTGCTTTGGAAAAATGGCAATATTAAGAACTTACATATATGTACATTTTGTAAACTTTTACAGCTTAAGGCATATATTTTTATATTTGATAGCTGCTGGTTACCCAACAGTGCCGAATGTAAATAGGAATACGTTTTCAACGTAAGTTTAAAATGTAAGTGAGTCATAAACAATTATGTTTTTAAATCAAGAAATTATAAGCAGCCTAATTACAATTTACAAGAAGCCTTAATTCTGTGAAAGGTTGTCTAACGGATCGAAAAACGTAACAATTGTATCCGATTTACAGTAAATTAGCTTTTGTATCAAGACTTTTATTTACATTAATAAAACTTTTTTTATAAATAAAACACAACAAATTAAGTGGAATGACTAACATTTTTACTTAACTAGTGCATACATTTCAATGCTTCGGCGGCTGTACTTTAGGAACGCCATCATTTCTGTACAAATTTCCTTCACTTTTTTGAGTATACCCGGTCTTGTTTTACAAGTAAAAAGTTGAATGCTATCGTCTAAGTGATCAATCGTTGCTGGTTTATAAACATATACATGGTATCAGCAATCAGCATACGTAAAGGTGTCAAATCACAAAAACAAAGTGCCACATTTATAAATTCATGTCTTGAGTTAATTACGTAACAGAGCGCTTAGCTCAACAAACCGATTTTTGCCTTTTGGTTGGCATGATGCGCCGCCGCGGCGCGCCGGCCGTCTTTTAAGAATAATTGCTCTTCCAATTTTAAAGACAGATGTATAGAAGCCTCCTTTGGCTCGTTAACCACAATAAACAGTGGTTTTTGAAACGTAATTAAGCGGATGAATCGTTTCCGGATTTTTAAATCTACTTCAGCCCTTACCGGGATGCGACTGATAACTTCCCATTCCGTCTATCGATTTAACTTGCTTAAAACTTTGACAAAATATTCACAACAAAATTTTGTGAGAGAAAAATAATTTGAAGTCAATATCTTTTCATTATTCTCCCAATTTTTGAGTCGAAGATTATTTCATATCAGTTTTCTGTTGTTTTTGTAGGTTTTCGTATTTTTTAAAAGAAGTTTTGTCAGTTGAATTTTTCTAAAAGATTAACTTAAAATTACCAACAATATTTTGCATATGATTAAATATTTTGATTTCAAAATATATTCCTTTTATCGAGATTTTTAGTCCAAAACCACTTTTTACTATAATTGTAATAGTATTTCTTGAAACCTTTTATTTCTTATGCACACAAATACTACTATTACCAATGATTTAATTTATTTTGAAGTCAATACCTTTATTTATTCACGAGATATCGAGAATCAAACATCAATTTTGACAAATTTTGCATACTAATTTTAACTAAAATTCACAAAACAATATTTTCTATTAGATGAAATTAGTTTGAAACTTATATCTTACATTTTTGAAAAGATATTTGAGCCGTAAATCAATGTCAACCAACTTTTAGTAATGTTTTTCTGAAAGTTTTATCTTTTGTATGAAAACTGTCATTTTGATTTTTCTCAAAATGGTACCTGGTACCGAAAACGTTTTCCTTCTTTGCATGAAATCATTTTGGAAATAATATCATTTTTTGTTCGTAAGGTGAATTTTTTTTGATTTATAAAAAAACCGTTATATGATGGTGTCGGAAGTTAAACTGATATAATTAATTTAAAAAAAAAAGTATTCGACAAATATATAAAAAAAAAAAAATTGAAAAACAAAATAAAATGACTGCACCTGTGGCTAAAAGCGAAACTTTAGCCGTTGGAGTGAGTATACCATCACCACGACAGGCAAATGTGCGAGAAAATGCGCTAGAAAATTGGAAATTGTTTGGGAAAATTGGGAAAATTATGAAGTTGCGGCAGAACTCGGGAAAAGAACTGCAGAGGTAAGATTGGCTATATTGAAGGCTTGTCTAGGCGATGAATGCTTCAAGATCTTGGATAAGCTGAAATTAACTGCAGAAGAAGGTAAGACCACCACAGGTATATTGGATACTTTAGACAAATATTTCGCTCCAACAAGAAATATCCGTTATGAACTAAACATATTCAATACAGCTAAGCAGCTTGACTCTGAGAACGTAGAAGCCCATATTTGCAGATTGAGGGATTTAATAAAAACATAAACATAAAAACCTCAATACAAAGATAAATATATGTATATATATATATATGAAGAAAACCTCACGTTGGAAAGAGCACATAAAACATGCTGTTTATCGAACGGACTACTGTTCCTTTTTTCGGATTTACTTTGACATCGGACGGATTAAAAGTGGATGCAGGAAAGGTAAGGGATATTTTGAAAATGGAAGCACCAAAAAATGTAAAAGACACACAGCGATGTATTGGAATGTGTACTTACCTTAACAGATTTTTACCTAAGCTTTCTGAAGTAACCAAACCGTTGAGAAAAATTTGTCACCAAGATGTCGAATGGTATTGGGGATCTCACGAACAAAACGCATTTACCAAACTAAAAAAAATGATAGCAGATACTCCAATACTAAAGTATTTTGATACATAAAAGCATACTGTGATTGAAAGCGATGCAATCAGAATAGGTTTAGGGGCAGTGTTAAAACAGGATGTTCACTCGGCTTAGAACTTTAATTTCCAAATTTGAAGTCAATTGGCTTAATAGCAAAGACAGACAGATGGAAGAAATCGGGGGACCCACTTTTTCGACTACTCTACCATCGTAATGTCAAGTTTGATTAAAATCTCGAGTTCGAAATTTCTTAAGATTGCAAAACTTGCAAAACTTGGTGTAAATTCACAGCCTCGAGACTGCCAATTGACATTGCAAGGTCAGCTGATAACTATTGAGATAAAAAGCTGCTCTTAGGCGAATTGAAAACCATGGTCGTGCGCTTTTAATTCCTGAGTCAATTAGAACCAGTAAGTTTAAATCATTGTGCAAAAATATCTCCTCAGGCTAGTGAGTAAAATGCTCAGCATTTTTAGATAAATAGCGTGTAGATGTTCGTAAATTGTGACACGCTATCAACAGCAGAAGTCTTATTCTCGTCTGTGCGTTTCACCCGACGACCGACGGGGAGGACTATTATTGCAATCTCAACTCATGAGCTTTGTTCACTTACTTGCATATACCAAAACTACTTTTCAAAAAGCGTACTATCTGGGCTAATATTGCAATAAATGGGAAACACAGAGTAAAGTAAAGAATTCAACATTCATATAGTATGACAAAAGAACGAATCTATGTACATTACGAACGTAGTTCTGCTTGATTGTATAGAAATGAGCATTCCAGAATGAAAATTTCGATACGTTCAGTAATAAGTTGCGCTTTGACGGCAGTAGCCAGCATTGAGTTTTCCGTGTATAAGATTTTAGTCGATGTTGTATTCCCTAATTAACAATGCTGTACAGGTCAGAATTAATTGGGCTTATTACATATTGCCGTTGAAGGTCCACATATATATTTTCTTTTTTATTTTAAGAAGAATATGCAAATTTTGAAATATTGTCTTCACCAAAATAATCTAGTGGTTTCCAAGTTTCAGACAGGATATCAATAATACAAATGAGAAGGAATGTAGGTGACCGGAAAGATAACTACAGTTCACTAGTATTTATTTTCCAATTTTCAGATTTCAGAACCTATTCAATACTATAAGTTAAAAGGTCCAAAAAGTAATTTCCAGAAGCACACATTTTCGCATAAGAGAGCCTAATGCAAAACCTGAAAATATCAACCGTACAGATTTTACGTTTTCTGAATTTATGTAGAGATTTGTTTAATTGTTCGGTGGCTGAACCATGAGATTACCAGCTACAAAAGCCGTTCATAAAAAAGCTTTTGTTCTACAATTATTATTTTTTGTGGTGATAAGACCTAAGATAGAAGTAACGTACCTATAGGTCCAATCGGTTAATAAATAAAACATTAGGTAGATAAATCTTCTTGTGTTTATGCTAAACAAATGCTGTCTTGCATCTCAACAAGACCTGAAGAGTAGGATTGATATCCTTTTCGAGATTAGCTTTCTCTTGCGAGGTAATAAATGGAGTCTTTGAAATACATGCTTCTTAGAGATTTTTCTATACGTTTGGGATACCAGTTAACGTTTTCAAATCATAAGGACGATTAAACTTATTGACTCCTAGTGATTTTGAAATGTGAAGAAATGCAAACATTTTTGATTTTAGTAATTTTATTAATTTTCATTTAAATAAAAACTATCTAAACTTTTTCAGATTTTCTGAAGTGACAGCTTTCAAGAAAAGTAAATTTCTACAGCAATGTCCTGTGCAGAAATTAAAGACTAAAAATAAAGTGGAAAATGGTAACCTTTTAAAACCAATCAAAAGCTGTCCTTGTTCGTATTATGCTCCATTGTACTTAATATGAACTATCAACCATCGTAGTGAATTCTGGAACACCCTTTATACATAAGTCCTTACCTGATAAGATTTCGCCTCATACTGTCATTTAATGGGAATCTATTTTCCAACAATCAGACATTTTCTCCTAATGGTTAGGTGATTAAACACAACGACAAATTCCTTCCACACAAAATGCCAGTTACTTAATCAACCCTCTTGCTCAATGCTCCTGCTAATAATGACCTCTCTGCTATTGATTTAATAAGGTTCATTTGATACTATTTTCTCTTAAATACAACTGAAGGCAATAGGATAGTATAAATCTCTATAATATTAAGCATATTTCAGCAGATCTTGATGTTAAAGGTTTATTGTTCATATCAGCTGTTCCTGCTAGTGACAGTTGACAACATCGTAGATTCACTCTATTCGTAGAAAAACCCATCTCACACAAAACCAACCAAAGTTCTATTATTTATTTAGACCTTCTGCTTGCGTAGGTTTGCCAATTTTGAGATGAATACAATACTTCATCGCCAAAAGTTCCACTTTCTATTTCTTTATAGCGTGGGCTTGTTTCTATTGATTGACATCTTTCACTTTATCATTCCCAGGAACACTAAAGATACTCGTAATTTCCACACCACACACAAACCCTATTCGATTGCTACCTTTGGCAATTGAATACGAAGAAACTTTTCCTTGACTCGAAGGAGGAAATAAGATTCTTAAAGAATGACAAAAATAATAATGCCAAACATTCGACCACCTATTGTGAGTCTTGTGTCGTTTTCGACAACAAAAGGAATCTTCATATTCTCAAAGAACACTTAAACTATATATAAACGAGTAGGTATGGCTTCGGTTCAAGTTCTCGTACGATGCGATGACTGACCCTTCAACAATTCATATATTTCCTCGACAAATAAATATATTTATAGGAAAAAGACCAACAAAAGCTTTTTCTGCACCTGAGAGCGGAAATTAACTAGAAAATTGAATCCTGCGCTCATTGATGATTCAAGGATTCAATTTTTCTATGCTTTGTCATGAGACACATTCGAATATAAGCGTGTTTTCCTGCTTTAAACTCCTGTACGTACTTAAATCGCTTTCCAAATGAAAAGGATATTTTGCAGGAGATGTTTGATGCAGAAATAGTTTACAATACAACATAATATGAATTTAAGGATTTGTAATAGGAATTGGGGGAGGAAGAGAATTGATCTGTTGAGTACATTTTATTTGGTGGAAAAGTTTCAAAAAAGGGAAAAGATGATGATAATGTGAAAAGCGATTCCATGTACAGTATCTATTTTTATCCTTGTTGATGTTGTATCTTCAAATAAAGACTTATTTTTGCCCTAGATCCTGTTTACTGTTTAGAGCTTCTAAGTTTTTATTTGAGTTACAAATAGGGAATAGTAAGATTTGTGAATTGCTTCCGTAACATACACACATGGGAATTACTTTTCCTGCTTTGTTTTTGTTTTATTTTCCTTTTATAGATACATATCTACTTTTGTTTATGAACTTGAAATACACGATTTTTATTTAAGGACAGTTTTAAGGATTTGTGCAAATTAAAAGCAGCTTTAAGACTTAAAATAAGATGAATTTTAAGAGTGATTGCTAAAATAATGTTGTTTTAATCCGATTTATTCAAATTCAAAGTTATCCTATGATGAATTTATTTAAGAAAGTGACTTGAGGTTAAAAGCTCACAGGCCAAGAACCAAGTATTAGATAGGGTATCCGGTAAAGAATGGCGATAATCCAGAAACGGATTAAAGCATATTTAATGACTCCTCTGAATCAGAAAATAAAAAGGGACTGTTTCAAAGGGAACTCAAAACATGTGATTTTTTTTCTTTCAGTGTTGTAACCGAGTCACAAGTAACATGTTTCGAAGTTCTCTATCGCCAGCACAATGTATCGAGAATTCGAGAACCAGTGTCAACATTGCCAAGATGATATCAGAGATGCTGCTGAGAAGTGCTGGGTTTCAAACAGCCACCAACAAGAAACCCCTGGTTTGGTGAGGTATGTCGGCAGGCGAATGCAATCAAACAACAGGCACGCAAAGCGGTGCTGCATAGAAGGAAAAAAGCTGCTCATCAGCTCTGTGAGCCGAAGAGGAGAGACGAACACCGACTTCTCAGAAGGAAAAAGAGAGAGCTTGAGCAGCGTGCGGTCGAAGATGTTGAGAAGTTCAAAAGCAGAAATGAAGTTGAAAAGATTTATGAGCAGCTGAGACGAAATTCACAAGAACATAAACTTCGAACCGAAGAAGGATGCAGAGACGAAAGTGGAAACATCATAGTAAAACCGCAGTCCATGCTGAGGATACGGAACAACCACTTCAACAGACTGTATAACCGAATTCCACTGTCAGACAAAATGATCCATTCAATATAGACGACGAAAGCCAACAATCCCATCTTCCCGACTAAGACGAAGTAAAAATTGACATATCTAAGCTGAAGTCTAACAGAATTGATGGAGCAGATGGCTTGAATGCAGTTGAAGATAATTTGGTTAGGAGTATGCAAGACATGGTCGGAAGAAAGCATGCAGTATTGTTTGCTTGATACTGAAAAAAGGAGACCTTCTAAACTGCACAACTATAGAGGAACCGGTCTATTTAACATCGCTTACAAAATATTCTCTGAAGTAATATGTGAACGTCTAAAGCCCTTCGTCCACAACCTGATAGTTACTTATCAGTGAGGTTTTACAGGATGACCACGGAGAATTTGCGCTGCTCCATAAAATCGGGAAACACCTTAACAGAACCTTTCGATGTCAAAAAAAGGCTTTTGGCAAGGTGATGCGGCGTCATGCAATTTCTCTAACATCGTCCTTGAAAGAATAGTGCAGAGCTCCCACGTCTACACTAGAGGCATTATCTTTCAAAATTCTGTCCAATTACTGGCATATACTGATGACATTGACATAATCGGAAGAACTCAGCGTGATGTCAACGGGGCTTTTGTGAGCACTGAGTCAGAGGCATTGAAGGTGAGTGGAGGAGAAGATAGAACGACGATCTGAATGGGCTGTACAGCGTCGTAACTACCTGATCCACGGTCTTTCTCTACAGCGCTGTCCTGTGGGCTTGGATTCGAAGACTTTCCGGACCGGAGCATTTTTTTCCATTCGCTTAACATGAGTCATGACCCAGTCATCTAAGTCGTTGGACTTTTATTCTCTTAACCAGGTAAGTGTCACTGTACAGCTGTACAACTGTATACAGCTCGTCATTTTATCTTCTTCTCCACTCACCTTCTACGCAGACGGGACCAACAATCAACCAAAATCACTCGACAAATTTTTCTCTCGAATCATCGTTAGACGCTCCAATCTTTCTTTAACAGGATCCAGGCCTGAGCGCCATAAATGAGAACCAGGATGATGAGTGTCTTACAGGTGATTTTAGATGTTCGAGAAGAAAGGACTATACTACTCAATTGTCTTCTAAGTTCTAAGAAGCAGCGGTAGTCTTTAACTAGCTCAAAGTTATAGCTGTCCATGGTGACGTTTTCTCCAAGACTTCGTCATTCAATGTCCTTTTTTGGTGACAGCATACACCTGGTCTTGCCATCATTGACCACTTAACCATCTTCTCCGCTACCGTCGAGAAAACGCTCCACTGACATTACACAATATGTCAATATCATCGGATGGCGTATCCGAGGAATTGGATGGACCTTTGGAAGATTGTGCCTCTAGTGTTGACGGTTGAGTTTGCACAATTTTTTCCAGAACGATGTTGAAGAAGTCGCTTGACAGTTCAACGCCTTGCCTAAAACCTTTTTTGACATCATATGCATCGGGGACATTTTTTCCAACCTTGATAGACCAGCTTGGTTGATATCGATTTGAAGTTCCTGGTTTTCTTTAGGAGGTATGCTGTAATGTGAATATTTGGTCAATGTTTGACTTTCGTGGTCTGAAGCGAGACTAATATGAACCTAATTAATAAAACTATACAAATGAAAATTTTTAATTACCTGGAACTTTCTTCAGCTTAAGAATCTCAGATCACCGCTCACATTACGAGTACTATTTAAACTTTTTCAAAAAATTATCCACGGCTTGAACCTAAATTACCATCGGCATGGTTATCACTTTGTATTATTTTAGTCCTTATTTCAATCCCAAAACAAATATTGAATAAAAACAAATTTGATAAGTCATTACTCAATACATTGATAAATTCGACTTAAAAGTATAACTTTATGTTCCAACATCCGTATCCAAATAACTTTAAAACATACCATTTATTTTAAAAAGCAATCGATTTTGATAAAATACATAAAGCATCTTAACCAATGTATCTTTCAGGAATGTACAAGGAAGTTTATCCTCCAACTCCTAGGTAAATTAACATTACCCCTATGGCAAGTTTATAAAAGGCTTGAGTAAAGGAATAAAAAACATCTACCACATCATTGAAGTTTTGTGATGTATCAGCTGGGTTCTAAATGACTTATTGCTACCATAATAATGTACATATAACATTTCATATTTTTGATCGATGGAAGTTTCAATATAAGGAAGGAAATATATGGTGTATATTTGAATTGGGTATTATTGCTCAAGGCATTTCTTTTGAAAAAAGTTTTTTTTGTATAGAAGTTAGGTTGAGAAGTTAAAGTTAAAAAACAAATAAATGTTATATTGATGTTCAAACGGGGATATGTATGTTATGTACACTGTACATACATGGTCTATTATGTAACGATGATGCTTATATTTTATTATATGTTAGAACTTTTAATTTTACTTCTTTATTTTTATTTTTAATTTTATTTTTATTTTGTTTTGTTATTTTTAATGTTATTTTTAAAGTAACTTATTTTCCACATGATTTATTTGAACTTGACAACTTTATTGTTTCCTTATAGAAAAGTTTTATATTCTTGGATTGATTGAAGTTTAAATTGTTTAAAAATTTATTAATGAAATTTTACAAAAATATTGGTAAAATAAATAAAAATTCAAGGAAATGAAACACTTTTAATCTAAGTTAAACTTAAAAAGTTTCAAAGTTTGTTTAAGTCACCAAAAAATGTGGCATCGTCTTGAGGTATGGATGATAATATAAGATCTTTCCTAAACACTGATTTATGTTTACTTGTTCTCCTGCTCACCATAGAAAAGTTCTCCCAAAAATAATACATTTCGCCTAATTTTCATTCAAGGAACTTCCAAAAGAAGCAATCAATTATATTTTTAACCGCCCAATGATATTTTTTCAAAGTCCAACATTGTTCACAAATCCATCTTATTCGGTTATGACATTGGGGACAGCGTAGTTGTTTCGATATTCGCTTCGGAAAATAGGTTCCACAAGCAAATGGCGCAGAAAAAACTACTGACCGCTTCGAACAATAGTTCGATGAAACTGCCAACGTTGGGGTCCTCTTCCAAACGATTCGAAGCCCAGTCAGCGAACAAACGGCGGCGTTGTTTATGGTTGTTTATATGGTCATGAACTTTGAGCTTTGGGTCAGTTGGATCTTGTACGGGTGTAGGCCCAAGTCCCGACGCAAAATTCGCCAAGTAGAAGTCTGTGAAAGGCTGAGTTCTTGTGCACGGCGAGAAATAGACTGCCGCGGGTTCTGCTGTAAACTTTCAAGGACCGCGGCGATTTGCGGTGTTGGATTATTGTTTACCGAACCGGTCGTCTCAAATTTGGCCACCAAACATTGAAGAGTCGACTGTGAAGGGTCACCACGTCTACCGGAAAATGGGCACAATGCGCGCAACGTTTGCGTTAACGAACACTCATTTTAAAAATAAAGTTTTATCATTTGATTTGGCATAAACAACTGAATAATAAACAAAAGATTTGACAGATGTCACCGAAAGAAAATGGGCTCCACGGGGCGCCACGCCAATTTAAAAACCCAATATAATTGTTGATAGCTTGGTCATGAAGTTCAACGCCCTTCATCCCTGAGTTCCATTATCATTTTTGGCTGTTTTAGATTTTCTTGACTTTTTCTTCTGAGCATCATTATCTGACGGAATGCAAAGGTTCGATGCCTTCAAAATTTGAGCAGCCACGGCGTTATTGTCGTTCCACTTGACAAAAAGTATTTTATGGGCACTATCGTACCTTTGGTTTAAATATCCTTTGAGAGGGCATTGTTTTGTTTTCTTATAGTCCCGATGGTTAGAATACCCCTTTCGTAAGACAAGTAGATCATGTGATGTGAAAAAATTGTCAAAAAATACAGTGTGATCTGTAAGATTTGTAACTTTGTTCGAATAATCAACAACAACTCTAGATCCAAGGGGTATTTGCTGTTTTGCCATTGTGAGTTTTTTTTTGCCAATAACCACAACTGTTCATCAACATCCAATTTTTAAAGTCAAATCTTAGAGGAAACTCTCTAATGAATTGCTTCGAAGAGTCGCTTCCTTAGTATTTCACCATCGACTAATCAACCGAGAGTTTTTCATGCATGCATCCAAACTGGCAAAATTTTTGGTTTAAAAGTGTTGCTAAAGGCCTTATTATTGCCATTTTGTCGGTGAGAATCAAATTATTATTGTCAGCAAGGTGGAGATATTTTTTAATTTCCTTAAATGTTGTTCGGGACATAGGTGTTAGGTGTCTTCATCTGTTTTGCAGTACATGTTCTCTCTTGGCAAAGAGTGATAGCCGCTATAAACAAAATACCTACAAAGGCTTTCAAAACGTCTTCGGTGAATGACAAATTGTGGGCATTGGGTTGTGCTGCATAAACGCGAGACTGCTCAATAATCCTAGTTTAAGTTTAAGATTTTTAGTATATATTATATTTATTAGAATTGTTAACGTTAGTATTTAACGAATTATAATAATAAAGTCGGATTCGAACAAAAGTCATCAAAAACCTTAGAAAAAGTATTATTTGATTACTAGTTACAGATCCTTGTTAACCAGTGTAATTGATGTTTAAAATGTTTTTTGTCGAGATATTCGGTAAGTTAAAGCAATTATTTTAAACAAAATTGTTTTAATAGCATTTGGTAAGTAATAAGATTGCTGTATTCCCCTTGTAACAATGGCTAATGATGTACACAATTTTTCTAGATAAATGTTCACATTGATATAGACTTTCAATGCCTTAGACTTGGTTGAAACATCTTTAAGCTACATATATCAATTTTGACATTGTATTGCTTCCACCAAATACAGATTATAATAAGGATGTGGAGCAAGGTGCTGCTGAAGATGCTGAAGATCATGTGGCTTGAATCATGCCACACGATGCTCTGGGTGAAGGAGAGGTGTTTTGTAGCAGTAACTGTGTACATCTCAAAACGTCGTTGTGAACATTTTCCAATGTGGTATATGAAAGACAAAAAAATGAGCATGGTAACTAAGTACATTGGGTGGGAAGTAGTAACTTGAAATTTGTTTGGTGAAGAAGTAGTGGCTGTTGAAAAACATTAATTTGCATTTTATATTATCATTTGGTGAATTAATACAAGGGTGAAAATTATAGATTTCAATTAGCACCGCAGTCTGATCTACTAACATTAGTATTCAATGGTTTCTAGAGTCTTATACTTGAACGACTAAAACTAAAGTTTAAACTACCAAGAATAAAACAAAATTGCAAGTACTTCCTATGACTCGTCAAAGAAGGAAGGTTTATGTCTTTATGTCTTTGTGAGTAAGGCGGTAATATATGAATATCATTATAAACCACGGAAGGAATCGTAGACAGAAACGCAAAAATCTTTTCTGAATGGTTTCGAGTCCGGTGACGTGTACGGCGACGTAGTAAGGTGACCATACTGTACAGGCATATTCCAGGACTGGTCTCACAAATAAAACAAAAAGTAATTTTAAAACATATGGATCACGGAAATCACGACCAAATCTCTTAATGAACCCCAGAACTCTATTTGCTTTTTTAACTATGAAGTTAATTTGTTTATTAAAGTTTAGAATCTAACACAACATATTTAAGTCAGAAAATACATATATTCTACTTCAAGGATAAGAATCAAACATGTAATTAAAAAAGATTGGAACTTTTTCGCCTGTAAAACTTTTAAAATTTTAATGTCATCAGCATGTATTAGGCCAGACGAATTTTGTATGATAGAAACCAGATCATTTATAAATAAAACAAATAGAATAGAACCAAATAGTGAGGATGTCGGTAATGTAGTTGATGAATGATAACGTCGTCGGGTGAACAGTCATAAACTAATGGCAGGTTCTATGTAAAGATGTTGTTGTATTTATGCTGATCAGAACAACGTTGTCAAAATCATATGGAAATTAATGTAATCATTTCAAACAGTAGCAGCTTTAACCAAACCAATAGCCCAGTTGGAAAAAGTTGATAGTGATATGAAATTATATCAAAATTGTATGCTACAATGCAGTCTCTTATGCTTCAATGGCAAATATAAATATCACTCACCAGAAAAGCCTTTTAGTTGAATTTATTAGCGGGCCAAAAGGAAGTATAGGATGGGAGCAGCAACAGAGACACAGAATTTGATCGAGAGTTATGCAGATCAATTTATAAATTTAATTTGTATCTTAATATCGCGTTTTAACACTATTTTGTGTGTACATTTTAAAGTACAGTTTTTGTTTTTATTGTTATTTCTTTATTAGTTCTTGGATTGATTAAAGTTTGATTTATTTTGAGAAATTTGAAAAAAATTGATAAAATAAAAAAAAAACAATTTAATAAAACCAAATAATTAGCTATATATAAGTTAGCTTAAACTTTGTAAGTTTGACAAAGCATAACACTTGTTGACAAGGGTTTCTTACTAGCAGAACAATTGAACTTTTCAATGGGTTTTGCTGGCCCTAATTCAAATCCAACTTCAAGATAAATGTATTATGCCAGCATTTGGAGATATTACTGTTTAAAATTCGAAAAAAAACACGTATATGAGGCTTTTAGTTTTAAGGCTGAAGTAGCTTTCTTTCAATAAAATCCGTAATGGTTTGCCAAATCCAAATTTTTTTCCTCAATATTCAGTTTAAATATTTATATTATTTCATATAACATTTGGAATACGTTCATAAATTGTTAAATCCACCTCGTCTTACAAAAATCTTAAAAAAACGCTCAACAATTAATACTAAAACGGTTTTCTACAAAGAGAAGCAAAACAGTTTGAAAATAAGTTAAGGTTTTGTAAAGAATCTGTTGTCTAAACAATTCTATTATATTAAGTTATTGAAATGTATTAAAAAATTATAAAAATAATTTTAAAAACGTGTTTTTTAATAACTTCAAGGCTTGGATTCGAAATCTGCAGTACAAATTAACTCAAAAAAGTATTTTTCAAAACTTTGAAAGTATTAAATTCAAGATTTGCTCAAAACTTCATATTGAGCCAAGTAATGACTCATATAACTAATGAAGATTTCCAGAAACTTAGTAAAATACTAAAATAATTAAAATTGTATCTAGAAGAGAAAGATTTGTATTTTGCAAATTCATCATATTTCAATTTATTGTTAAAGGGTATTTTGAATCTACTGAAATTAATAAGAAATTTATTGTTTTAAGAACAATGGAAAATATAAAATGTAACTAGGTAAATCATAAACTAAGCTCATAACTTATCTCTTAACATTGTATCAAAGTCAATAAAACATAAGCCATGGCCTTATCCAAAATTTGTATCCAAGAAGCTCACTCATTAGTAAAATAAAAGTCAAATCTCCTAAGCAATGCAAAATTCAGTTTTATACAATTTTAATTATAAGTGTATCTGTATACCCCCTTTTTTAATTTTTAATTTTGTATTTAAAATATTTGAAGTACAAAAGAAAAGACGAAAATCATATTCAGTCTAGACAAACATTAATACCTAATTTAACTTCAAATAGAAAATAATAATTAAAGAACTTATAAATATTTCTTCCTCTTTGAAGTCAATTTATAGAAGATTTTAGCTATATTCGTATCTTACAGCCATGTTTTATAATCTCTATCTCTTAGGGTATAAATTAAGGGAAAAAATCACACACAAAAGAGAAACTTCAGCGCAACGATGATGACGATTATTTTGAAATTAATGAAATTTTCAATTCCAAGCGAAATAAAGTGTTAACCCCAAAGGCGTTCGGTTCGGTTTGGTTCCTTCGATATCGCAATCCTTCTTTTCTTTATCAGCACATGCACTCTATCTCCTTGTTCACTTAAATTATTTTCTGACAAAGGAATAAACTCGTCTCTGTTGCGCCTCAGCTCCATTGCTCCATTGCTCCATTACTCCATCCATCCACATCCAACACCATCGCATCAGATTCGGATGAAACCGATGGTGGCAAAAAGGGCCAACAGATGCCCAAGGCTAAGATAAAGGCATTAAATCATCTCTCATCCGCTGCCGCTACAATCTTTGTTGCTCCTTCATCAGTGTTTATAAAATAAGTGGCAATAGGGTTGCCTTAAGTTTAAGATTAAAATGAATCTATTGAACGATTCTTTAGAATTTGAAATCTCACATGATAAAGTGAATTGAATTGAATTGAATTGAATTGAATTGAATTGAATTGAATTGAATTGAATTGAATTGAATTGAATTGAATTGAATTGAATTGAATTGAATTGAATTGAATTGAATTGAATTGAATTGAATTGAATTGAATTGAATTGAATTGAATTGAATTGAATTGAATTGAATTGAATTGAATTGAATTGAATTGAATTGAATTGAATTGAATTGAATTGAATTGAATTGAATTGAATTGAATTGAATTGAATTGAATTGAATTGAATTGAATTGAATTGAATTGAATTGAATTGAATTGAATTGAATTGAATTGAATTGAATTGAATTGAATTGAATTGAATTGAATTGAATTGAATTGAATTGAATTGAATTGAATTGAATTGAATTGAATTGAATTGAATTGAATTGAATTGAATTGAATTGAATTGAATTGAATTGAATTGAATTGAATTGAATTGAATTGAATTGAATTGAATTGAATTGAATTGAATTGAATTGAATTGAATTGAATTGAATTGAATTGAATTGAATTGAATTGAATTGAATTGAATTGAATTGAATTGAATTGAATTGAATTGAATTGAATTGAATTGAATTGAATTGAATTGAATTGAATTGAATTGAATTGAATTGAAACGATTTCTATTATATCCGTTCGTTTTTTTGAAAAATGCACAGGGGCAACCCTTCTGCAAAATCCTTTCAATATTTCGAGTTGGCTATTACAAGAACAAAATTCAAAAAAAGAAGAAACTTTCTATTGATTTCGTTCTTATTTTTCTTCTTGTTGTTGTTAAATAAAACTGATTGAACTTTAAGTGGAGGAGATGTTGCCGTCAGTTGTGTGTCTGTACAATCAATTTCAGTTCAATTCTACTGGCTGCCAAAGGCTTACATGGCATCGAATAGTACAGTGGGTTAACAATATCCTAACAGCTCGAAAAGATAATAAAGCGTTGGAATTGAAATTGGAACTGGAAACTTCTTTGTGATGTCCATCATGTCATGATCATGAGTTCTTCAAGTGCTGTTTTATTCTTTTTTCTTCGTTATTGTTTGTTTGTTCTGAACTCCAAAGATATAGCCAAGAGAAAAGTTTATAAATAAAGTTAAGAAATATCGCATTACTTTTATTCGTCGCTTTCTATATTGAGAATTTGATTAAGATATAGTTTTGGTCTGTTGTATGTTGAAATTTGATCCACATGCCGAGATGCCAGTACTATTAGGACTACTTCGTTTATAGGAATGTAATTTGAAAAATGTTGAACTTTGAGAAGCAGATAGAACGAATCTTAGAGTAATTTTGTATTAGGGTGTTTTTGAAGTTTTTCTTTTTGGACCTAATCCAGAATGCTTGAAATTTCAAAATCCAGTAGATTCTCAATATCGTTATAATAATAAACACAGTGCAAGCAATTAGGAAAGAAGGATAGAATTAGAAAGGAGATACCGATGCACATGTAAGCCGGGCAAAGTATTCTACATTTGTGTAGTGTGGCTTAAAAAGAATATCTGTACTACACAGTGTGCTCAGAATTTGGCTAAGGAGTAAACTGATAGACATTTACTTACTACGGTATTACGGTTAAACTGTTTGAAGAAAAAGTTGCAACTGTCATTTTGAATAGTGCTCATGTTGATACAATCAGTGAAAAGGATAATGATAGACGTACAAAATTGCTCGAAGTATACATATCACTTCTAAAGCTCTCATTTTTTTTTTTTTAAGACTTAAGAGACTTGGTTATTTAAGCACTTGCTCAGATGCTACAGGTATGTTTTTGAAATCCATCGCTGGGTTCTACTTGACTACTAAATAATTATAGCCTTTAGTGATTTCAAGACGATGACCATTGAAGAACCAACTGCCTCTAACAACACTGTGACATCTTTTGAATACCATGATTTTGGAATTGTCGGCATTTATTGTAAGTACCCATATATTGCAGTATATTGAGAGCCGGTTTATCATGAGTTGTAAATTTTCTAGTGTCTCTGAAAGAACCACAATGTCGTCTGCATACAGATGATTATTGTACATTCAGCGATCCTAATTGCACTGGGAACCGTGGACAGCTATAACTTTGAGGTAGTTGAGGACTTTGTCTACCTAGACACAGCTATAATTTCAGACAACGACACCAGCGCTGAGATCAAACGAAGAATAACTCTTCTCTCGAGCATCTAAAATCACCATCTATAAGACTCTCATCAGAAGCTCGTCTTCATTTCAATTTTTAAAAGAATAAGATTCTCGTTTTGCTTTCCGCACGTGCCGTTGCGATGCGTTGCGTTGCCATTGTCACCTTTTAAAGGAATGAGTAATTAAAGTCCTCATCCTTAGATTTTCTTCAATTTTTCCCCAATTTAAATCAAAAACACAAAACTATGAATTAATTTATATGCATTGCACGTTGTGCCAACTTACATTCAGCGATCCTAATTGCACTGGGCACCGTGGACAGCTATAACTTTGAGGTAGTTGAGGACTACCTAGACACAGCTATAATTTCAGACAACGACACCAGCGCTGAGATCAAACGAAGAATAACTCTTCTCTCGAGCATCTAAAATCACCATCTATAAGACTCTCATCATCTCGGCTCTTATTTATGGCGCTAATTCCTGGATACTTTTAAAGAAAGATGAGAGCGTCTTAGGATGCTTCGAGAGAAAAATCCTTCCCTTGATTTTTTTCCCGTCTGCATCCCGAGGGACGGCGCAGAGAGACCACGATTCAGGTGGAGCACGCAGGTGTGCGAAGACCTCAACCAACTTGGCGTGCGAAACCGGCAGAGACCGAGCTGGTTAAGGCCTAGATCCGCCCGGGCTGTAGCGCCACCTTAAGTAAGTAAATAATTATACCGGGCATATACTTGCCAGTATCAATTATTAAAAATGCACACAGCCAAGGACAGAGAAGGCATCCTTGTTCAACACCAATATCAGTATCAAACCATTGTGAGAACAAAGATCCATCCCATACAGCTGCTTCTGTAGTAAAGGGCGCTGTAGATTTTGGCACCCCGTGATGACCATTTTGTTTTGGTGACATCTGTCAAATCTGTTGTGTATTATTCAGTTGTTTATGGCAAATCATAATGGCAAGTTACACGCTTAAACAGCGCTATAATGATGATAACTAATTTCTTATGCCACACAGCAAACGCCACGATTGACATTTTGCATGAACGATTTGAAGGTAAGGTTATCTCTCGGTGATTTGAATTGGCCACCAAGGTCATGCGATTTGACCCAGCTGGACTTTTACCTGTGGGTTTTCTTGAAGTCGCAGGTCTATGGAAATAAACCACAATCGACGGATGCCCTAAAGGTGAACATAACAACAGAAGACAGCATTGAGTTTCCGATGCAACAATTTCTACACAGTTTTTGTTTGTAGGGTACAAACGTTCTTAGTGGTTTACGTTATTTCGGTTTTTCTCAGAATAATAATTGGCTTTAAGACAGTGCAATTCTGAGAGAAGTTACTTCTCAATGTTAAATATACAATTAGAAAACTAAGGAAAGTTGAAAATAGGACTTCAATCAGAATAAACGTTGTATACGAAATAAAACAGATAAATCTTATTAAACGAACCAAAAAACAAACCAAGAGTATACTGTAGACTTTTAATTACATTCCATAAACTACTCGTATCTTAACCTATTTAAATGAGCTCAGAAAAGATAAATAAATTGTTTAAGATAAGTAGTTCAATAACAATTCTCTTCACAAGAGAGTCCTTAAAAATATACAAAATTAAGAAGCTACACAATGTTGTATACAACCTGCCTAATTAACTTCAAAACATTAACTGTCTTCATGGGAATTCTTTTTAACTCATATTACATTCTTTTTTATCCAATTAAGACAAAAAAAGAACTAAACAAAATAAAAGAAGAAGCTCGTCTTCATTTCAATTTTTAAAAGAATAAGATTCTCGTTTTGCTTTCCGCGCGTGCCGTTGCGATGCGTTGCGTTGCCATTGTCACCTTTTAAAGGAATGAGTAATTAAAGTCCTCATCCTTAGATTTTCTTCAATTTTTCCCCAATTTCAATCAAAAACATAAAACTATGAATTAATTTCTATGCATTGCACGTTGTGCCAACTTAATTCAAATAAAAGAAGTTTCTCCATCGGGAGGGCTTTATTTATGGACTTAAAAAGACGCATATTCGAAGTTCTCCATCTCAATGAGTTCCGTTTCCCTATTCATGAAGGCGACGTTGACTACAAACGCCGCTACGGAGAATATGATAAGATTTCTTGGAATTATGTGAGGCTACCTTCAACTTCGCCTACCCTTTTCAGCTTACCCACCCACCTACTCGTTATGATATGCACGAACAAATTAACTGCTGAAATATTTCGACTGATATGGAACTCGGAAGAAGCAACTTTGCCAGAGGTGTTAGTTTGATGTGATTTGACTTTATTACCAGATGGGAAAATAATGCCATCATCATACTGTGTGCAATTCGGAGATAGGAATTAGATTTCATGGTTCAAGGCAGATAGCTTCCTATTTTAATGGCGTACTTAACACTAATAGTTATTTGTCATTGTCAGCAATTCAGGATTCGCCACATATACTCGAAGGTACCTTTCATGTATAGAAATAGATATAGGTAACGTAATTATAAGATAGAAGGTATGGTGAAGAAAAGGGAGGTTTTGTGCATTACCTGCATTGTGCTTCAAGGAAAATGGTGCATCATATTATATATTATTTAGTTACCTACTGTCATGTTGTTTAACATTGATTTAGCAGTTTAGATTTTCGATATCGATTCGACCAAAGTCATAACAAGCGCAATTATTATGCAACAACACAAAGCTATATGTCTGGAAAGTGGAATGGGCCAAGGTAAGGTTATTGTGAGTATAAATATAGATTTGTGTATGGGCTAGGTCAATTGGACTTAATTTAAGGACACAGACTGAAAGGAGGTTCTCCTTTCTGAGTGAATTATTTGAAAATTTCAAAGGTTAAGTATAGGCAAGAGGTATTTATAGATTTTTGTGCAATAATTTAATACGGTAAGAAAGCATGAGAAGCGTGCGATCGAAGATGTTGAGAGGTTTAAAATCAAAATGAAGTTCAAAAGCCTTATGAGCAAGTGAAACGAATCTCACAAGTACATAAACCTAGAACCGAAAAGGCTGCAAAGACGAAAGTGAAAAAACATCATAGTGGAACCGCAGTAAATGCTGAGGATATATGGAAGGAACACTTCCGCTTTTAGGCAGGATGGTCCATTCAACATAGACGACGAAAGCCAACAATCTCGTCTTCCCTTCTTAGACGAATTCAAGATAAAGTCAAACAACGCCGCCGCTGGAGCAGATTGCTTGAATGCTAAGTTCTCCAAAGCAGCTGGAGATAATTTGATTAGGAGCATGCACCTTACTTATCTATAAGATATGGTCAGAAGAACGCATGCCCGAGGAATGGAATATCAGTATTGTTTGCCCGATACTGAAAAAGGAGACCCTCTAAACTGCATCAACTATAGAGGAATCAGTCTACTTAACATCGCCTACAAAATCTTCATTGCCGTAATATATGAACGTCTAAAGTTCATCGTCAACAACCTGATAGATCCCTATTAGTGTGGTTTTAGACCAGAAAAGACTACAGTCGATCAAATATTCACATTACGGCAGGTCTTGAAAAAAACACCAAAGAACATCAAATTGACACCCATCATCTCCTCAAGGATCGATTTCAAGGCCGCATATGAAAGCATCTAAAGGGACGATATGTATAGAGCCATGTGCCATTTGTCGGCAAAAATGGGCTTAGAGGTCAATAAGGTCAAAACAAAGTACATGCTGTCATCAAGAGAGGACCCACAACACTGATGTCTTGTTTAAAAGGTCACCATCGACAGACGTAACTTTGAAGTAGTTAAGGACTTTGTCTACCTAGGCTCCGCTATAAACACAAAAAACAACACCAGCGCTGAGATCAAACGAGGAATTACTCTTGCTAACCGCTGTTTCTTTGGGCTGACAAAGCACCTGAGCAGTAAAGCCCACTCTCGAGCGACCAAAGTGCCGCTATAGACCCTCATCATCCCCGTCCTGCGGATGAAAGCACCTTGGGTCGTTTCGAGAGAAAAGTTCTTCGCGTGTCCTGTATACACAGTCCTGTATGCATAGAAGGTAAGAGGGGGAGAAGATAGAATGACGAGCTGTATTTGCTGTTAAGCGACATAGACGTAGCTAGAAGAGCGATCGAGGTCACTAGAGACATCTAGCTATCGACCGAGCTAGATGGAGAAGTTTGTTGGGTGAGACCCTAGATCACACAGAACTGGTGCGCCACCTTAAGTAAGTAAGTAAGATGAATTACGCTACCTTTCATTTTACCTTTTTTTTTAAGGACATTATGAAATTTGCTCAACAACCTGCATTTTTCACCAGATTAGTCACATTTTATTTTTGTTATAAAACTCCTTACAGTTGCTATTTTTCTAAAAGGAAAATCATAGAAAAGTAGTTGTTACCGCAGCAGTACTAATACTGTAAAACAATCTACATATAAATAACTTCTGCAAATACTAAACCTATGAGATTACAAATAATTCACTGAGGAAGGCTAATCTACTTTCAGCTTTAGTCCTTAAGTTAAGTCTATTTGACTTAGCTCATTATTATACACCAAAAATCACAACCTCAACTTGGCCCTGTCTATCTAGGTATAGCTTCCTGCTGTTGTTTGTTGCATAATTATGGCGGTTGACGTAAACCTGAACATTTCATTTTTAATATTACGAGTCTCATATCCCATTTGATCAGTTCAATTTTTTACTACTTTTTTGAAAAAATTTGGCCGTGTGATTTCCATTGCGTCAAATGAGTGACTTAGCATAGCCCCTTAAAAAGTAATCTAAAGTTGTTTAGTCAGTCGAATAATTGGATTATAGATAACAGGGCCACTATCGGAACTAGGATTGTCGTCGATGTTTCGAAAATAAAAGGGACTGGAATGCGAGCCACAATTCATGCCCGCCTCTCAATATTTTTAAAAGTCTTACAAGATATTTGAGTAGGAAATCATTTTTTATCAGTTTTTAGTTTTTTTTGTAGGTTTTCATTTTCTCGTAAAAAAAGTTGTCAATTAAAATATTTCTAAAAACTCAAATTAAAATAAATTCGACTTCAATAACTATTTTCTTTCCCAAGATTTGAACAGATTTATTTTTTTCACAGTAAATTTTAAAACGTTCTAAATGTTGTTCTGGCGTTTAAAGATTCGTGATGAATATTAACATTGTTTGACATTTTCAACTGTTAAACTACTATTAAAAACAGCCGCATTATATTAATATTGTTCAGGGAGGGAATTGACTAGGGTGATAATTGATTGTCAATTTTTGGATAGTTGTTTTGACTATTAAGTATTCTCTACACCTTTTTTTATAAAAATTACGGAGACAGCTATCGCCAAGCAAGGGTTTATGTTGTACATAATATTAATTAGGAAGGTTGATTGTAATTCTGGAAACATATAATGTTTCGACTTTTGCTTGACCTATTAGGCTTTAACAAATATTATAATGTTTAAAATAATGGTTTTAAATTTACAAACAAAAGTTGAAAAGAAAATTTAACCAAGAAGTTTGCCTAAAAGTTTCCATCAGGAGAAGGTAAAGGTAAATGTTTTTCAAATGAGATTATTACTCTTTCAGTAACAATTTTTGACGGCAGTCAGAATAAATAAACAAAAAAAATGTATTTTGAAAAAAGAAACATTTTCAAAAGCAACATTTGTTGTATGCATAATGGATGCACCTGTCTTCTCGTAATTGCAGTTGAAGGTGAATTTTGGGGAAAATAGGATGATTTTTGGTAAAAGAAATTCTTTTCTTTCGTGTAGCACTAACAGGTATTGTTTAACAGACATGTTTTGAAATAGTTATGACGGAGGCGATAGCACTCATAATGTTGCATTATCTTATATATATGTACAATGTACATTGTACATACGTACACATGTATGTAGAGTTTGATTTAAAAATCTATGTAGATAGTACTTCTTTAGAATTATTTAAAATCGTATTGTAAACCATTTTAATTTTTTTGAGATCTTTATTTATTTTCAAATCGTTTTCTTGAAATATGAGCACTATAAAATTATTATAAATTAATGTTCCCATACACTATTATATCTACATACATATAATATCTTACACGGAAAACTTTTTTAGTTATTAAAATAAAACGATATAAAATTAAAAACAAGGTAAGATTCAACATGCACCTTTACTGGCAACTTCCCATTCGTGCCCTTGGAAACTTTCCAAATTATGCAATTAAATATTAAATTCGAGGAATCTGCATCGAGATGTGAAACCAATTGAGCAGTATTTATATTATGTAGGCAAATCAATGTTGACAATGTCAAAAAAACTGTGTTTGCTTGAATGCCAATTTTTGACACTTTTATTGGCCATTGATATATTGTGATTTAACAGTATTATTTTATTTTTTTTTTGATGTCAAGTGAAAGATAAGGTCTATGCTAATGGTCCACAATTGATTTAATGAACCATACAAATAAAATTCGTGAAATTACCAGTAGGTATACCATTTTTATAGTTCGAGAACGTCCAAATATTTAGCTAATTACGTTCCAAATGGAACTGTTTTTGAGTTTTTTTTTTTAAATTGTACGTCTTTAATCGACACTACAGAAAAATTCTTAAAAGATTAATACCTTATTTTAATCGAGTCAAACATTTTTTGGTACACCAGGTCTTGCAATTTTTTAAAGATATAAGATTCAAAAGAATTTAAAAAAATGTTGAGTACAAAATAGATAAATTAAAATTAATAAAAAAACACCCTTTTACTTCCAATACTTCTGAAAAATTAATTGATAACTTTTCTTACAAAACACTAAAACCTATCAAAACAACAAAAAACTGATTTGAAAAATTTTTCGAGTGTTATGAGAATAAAGAATTTTGTATTCTACACAAAATATTATTATAAATATTTTATTAACAAATTGTCAGACAAGCACGAATGAGAAGATATCATTGTGATAACCAGCCTCTTTTCTTTTCTGGTTTTATTAAATCGATTTTTTAAAATTATAGTAAAGTAACAAGTTTCTTAAAATTGATCTAATTAAAAATTTCTTTTCAGAAACTGCTTGCAAATTCATTTACTGTAATAACTTTTTAACATTTACTAATGTTTATTTTTGTATATATTTCTTTAAAAGTCTTTATTTTACCTTTTTTCGTAGTAAAAACATACAATTCTGATACATTTATAAAAAATAAACACCCTATTTATTATTTAACGGTTTTGTTTTTCAACAATAATATTCCCGTATTGTAAACGAATAAATATAAATTATAAAATTTCAAATTGTTCATTCCGTTAAAATTTCCAATTTGTATTTTTATCAACGGAACATCGAATAAATCAGATGCTAAATCATTTCGAGATGCCATATGGTAAATAAAAATAAAATGTTTGATACTTTTGTCCGAATATTTTTGTTTTTGTTAATAGGGTATTAGTTTATATTACTTGATTATTAGTCACGCATAAAATTATTGATCTTTTTTTTATTTCTTCTAGTGAAAAATTTTTAATCGATGCCGAAAATACTTTTTTCGATCGTAAATAAACAAATAAAAAAAAATATAGAAAGAAATGTATGGAATCTTTTTTAAACATGTATATTATACAAAATATTGTAGGTATGTTATGCCCCTCTATCTGTTTTTATGTTTATTTTAAACATAACTACATGTTCCAAAGAGATCTTTATGTTATCATAGAAAGAAGGCTGTGTGGGAGAGAATTGATAGAACTTTGTGCATTGCATTTTTGTATTATTGTAAAGAAATAAGAAAGCAACAAACGTATTTAAGATAACTTAGTTTATTTTCTTTTGGTATAAGACTTTATAAGAACATACATATGGAATATTGACATTTCTATGTGTAATTTTAATTTAATAAAATCAGGTATAACAGTCGGCGCCGGGTCCACTTTCAAAAATTCAAAGCTAATTCATTATTTTAAAACTTAAGTCTAAAAATGCTTCTTAAGTCATTCTTAAACATTCAAACATTTTCGTAAAATCGATGTGATTCATATAAATAACTTCCCATTGGTGTCTTATAAGTAATTATTATATTTCAATGCGCCAAATTTTCCTTAAAAGAAATTCGAAAAGTATGCAATCAATATTACGTAGATATCTAAGCTGTTTCTTGTCGGTAAACCAAATAAGTCTGGCATTTTTAGTAGAGTTTAATTTTTAAAGGAAAAACTGTCAGTTTATTTAATTTAAATTTTACCGAAAGTTAAAAACTATATTTTGAATAAGATGAACTAAGTTTCGTAGTCCAAATTTTAATTTTTTTCAAGATATTGGAGTCGAAAGTCACTTTTTACAATGCGATACTTTGCATCATGCATTATGTCTGATAATACCTTGATTTCAAACCTAGCTTGACTGACTTTTAACTATATTTATTTATTATTATTTATTTAATTAATTGTCTATTTGTTTATTTATTTAAATATATATTTATTTGTTTGTCTATTTATTTATTTATTTATTTATTTATTTATTTATTTATTAATTTATTTATTTATTTATTTATTTATTTATATATTTATTTATTTATTTATTGATGTATTTGTTTAAAATTATTTTATTTTTTTTGTACTCTTTTCTGTTCTATGGTTATTCTGTTGTTATTGTTATTATTTATTTAATTACCTAATTATTTTCTTTATTTATTTATCTTCTTATTTATTTAATTTATTTATTTATCCATTTATTTATTTATTTATTTTATTATTTTTTTATTTTTTTTTTATTTATTTATTTAATTATTTACCCGTGGCATGATGGTTAGTGCGTTGGACTGTCATGCGAGAGGTCTTGGGTTCAATCCCTGCCTGTGCCACCTTAATTAAAAAAAAGAGTTTTCACGGGTACTACCTCTTGCGAGGTATTGAGAAATTCTCCAAGAGTAATTCTTGTCATGAAAAAGTGCTTTCTCAAAATTAGCCGTTCGGATTCGGCATATAAATTGTAGGTCCCCTCCATCCCTGACAACATTACTCGCACACAGGAATGGTTGAGAGTTGTAAGTCACTAGGCCCTGGTTCTCTACGGACTGTTGCGCCACCTAATTTAATTTATTTATTTATTTATTTATTTATTGATCTATTTATTTTAATTATTTAAATTAATTTATTCTTTTCTGTTCTATATCTATATTCTATATTTTTTTACCTACTTGTTGTAAGACTTAAAGTTTGGTTTGAATCTTTTTTTTTTTTTTATAGAGATAGGTTTATAGAGATATGTATTTCTTTATCTCAAAAACTGTCATAAATATTGACTTTAAATCAATTTTATTTTACAGATAATAACATCAAAAGATGCAGAAGGGACTTTACAAAAATTAAGTGGTTGGTTTTTTAGTCAATATCTTTCTTTGTTCTCCTAATACTTGATCCAAAAACCATTATTTATCAGTTTTTTTGTTGTTTTTGAAGGTTTTCGAGTTTTTTTTTAAAGTTGTCAGTTGAATTTTTCTACAAACTAACTAAAAATTACAAAAATATTTTGCATATGATGAAATAGTTTGATTTCAAAACCAATTTACCAATTTTGTGTACTATTTTTTGTAGATTTTAATTTTTATGAAAAAGCTGACTATTGGATTTTTTTTTAAATTATTCTGCATGTCGAAATATATACTTTGAATAAGATGAAATTAGTTTGAATTTTTAAAAGATATTTAAGCCGAAAATCATTTTTTACCAACTTTTAGTAATGTTTTTTTAAGGTTTTTATTTTTTTTTGCAAAAAAAACCTCAATTCTACAAATTTTACCACAAGTCAAATATGTTTTTCTTCGTTGCAGAAAATTATTTTGGAGATGAAATAATTTTTCTTTCATAAAATTTTCTAAGTGACAATTATTTTTGTTCAGTTTTTCTTTGATTTATAAAAAATCGTTTATTGAAATATTTTCAAAATTATATAAGTTTGGTATCACGTCAAATAATATAATATACAATTTAATTCAAGTCGTTAGTGTTGTTGGGTTTGGGTTAACCACTCTGGTCAGCAACTCACTTGTTCTGAGGGTCCTCTCTGCATTATTATCTGTGTTTCGAAATTTATTTAAAGTCGATATCTCCACTGGTTCTTGAGATATGTACGACGAAAAAACTTTTAGAACGTAGGAACGTACCAACGCACATACACACAAAAATCTCTCTAACAATCTTTAATTTAGATTCAAGGGACCTTGAAACATCGAAAAATGTCAAAATTTTCAATTCGAAAAATCGGACCGATTACAATAACTCCCTATAAAAAAGTGATATTTGATTCTAAAATTGCGATAATTAATATGAAGTTAGTTATTTAATTCCATGCTTATTATTGTTGTTATTATCTGATAATTTTCTTAGGAAAATACAATCGGTATTTTTCTTAAAAACTGTAAAAAAAATGCTACTTAAGTTGGTAAAATGTGGTTTTCTACTAAAATTCGTGGAATAAAAACAGATATCGAAATCAAACTGATTAGAAAATGTTTAAGAGTATTATGAAAACAAAAAAAGATCTACAAAATGGCACGGATGGGAAGTTAACAGTGTGGGTCGCATCCTAGACTCTTTTTTTGAATAGCTGTTGTAAAAAACAATCACTACAATTTTTTGAAAGTTCTTTCTGTATTTTCTAGTTCTTTTGTCTGTAAAACTAAATTTTGTAAAAGTATACTATACATCTAAGCTCCTTATTGACGTACGTACACACGCACACACATACTCAGAGAAGAATGTATTTAGATTCTAAGAATCTTGAAATGTCGAAAACTTTCAAAATCTTCAATTTTAAAAATCGGAGCCATTGCACTAACTTTGAATAGAGAGTTAAAAATGCTTTTAGTCTGTTAAGTATTTCCAAAATATTGTTAAAGCCATTTAAACAAAATTAAATGAGGTTTGTTTATTTAAGCGATTTCGGTTATTCTCTTATATTTTGAAACAAAGTGGTTTTTACACCACTTTCGTTGAGATATGAAATTGCCCCATTAAGAATTTATGAAATCGCCTGTTCCACTTAGTTTTAGTTCCAAACAAATTTTATTTAAACTTAAAAATGGTTAAGTGACAGGTTACTTAAGTATCCATTTTCAACAAGTTTAATATGTTTTTTAAATGTCGCTTGCGTTAGGTTATACTAAGCACTAATTTGTGGCATCAATTTTCCCATGAATGTAGAACGCTTTAAACGTCCGAAAAAGAAATTTAATGCCCACTTTCATAAATCAAAACTTCAAATGATAAAAAATTCTAATTAATAATTCAATATAGAGTATTCATAGTACCTTACCCACTTACGTACAGTTGCTACTTAAGTGTCTCGCATTGCGTGTGTTAAGAGTTTCCATTATTCTTTCTTTTCACAGCTTGTCTTGATAAAGCTCTGTATTATCTTTTAAATAAACCACATAGGGATTAAGTAGCTATGGTAATAAATTTATATAATGAAAATAATAAGAATCTCCTTCGTTTTATGAACAGTGTAATAATGAGTTTGGTGTGTCTGAATGTTTTCATTACCTTAGGCACTTTGAACAATAAGTTTGATGAGTTCTAATTTTAAGTTGAAATACGAGTAAGTATACTATATTCTTTTATAGCCTATAATAAAAAAGGAACTATAATAAAATGTGGTGAATTAAAAAAAGGCATAACTAGACACATCGTTAACCATTATTTACCTATATTGAAAATTAGAATACTTTTTTTTAATTTCATTACCGTAATAAATTGGTAATTAGTTAAGTATTTCAGGTTAAAAGGATTTTTATATGAATATTAAAAACAGTGATGACAATGGTAGTACAAACAAATCATGTTGCTTTTTTTTTTTCTTCTCAAAAAGTACTCATCGCCAACGAATCAAAAATCGAATTTTCAAAATTCTTTTTGAATTTATAGAGTAAAGAATAAAGGATTCGTAGTAGAAATATTTTGGCTTCCAGATTTTTACTCGAAAAAACCTCAACAAATTTTTATTATAAAATTTCGATTTGTTTTAAGTTTTTTAATATTTCTTAAAAAATTAAAAAAAAGCTTAATAAAATACATAAGTTTAAATTTTTTTTTTGTGGAATAAACCCAGATCATTATTTTAACCGTTAACCCTTTAACTTGTTTGTATTTTGAAATATTGGTCCTTCTCTATTTGGGATATATAACAACATTAAGCCATAAAATGTTAGTTTTTTTTTAAATTTTCATTGATTCTTGGTTTTTTTTTTAGTAAAATATCAAAAAAAGTTCCGAAAAAAAAATTAGAATTCCGAACTAAACAACATTTATTTGTTTTACTTGGCATACAATAATATAATATAAAATTTGAATTCTTTTTATCAGAGAAGTAAATTTTGTATTTTGCATTAATAATTTTTAAAAACAAAATTTTTGGAAGGAGAATTTCATCACAACTTTGACTTATAACTCACAATTTCTAGCCTAATAAGTTTCCTTATATTAACAAACAAATTAATAACAAATAAGGTACATCATCCTAATTTGCAGGGCCTTCCATTAACGATTAGAATTTGAGTCTTGGCTGAGTGATGTTGTGAGTTATGTTATAGCTTCGAGGGCCGCTATAGTTAGCTTAATAAAAAACCCAAAAGAAAAAGTTTAACGTTGTTAAGATTTTGCTGGCCCGTTTTCATTAGATGGGCATGTTCTTATACATCAGTGAATTTTTCTTTTGGACTTTGTACGTGTGTAGTCCCTATTCAAAAAGTTGTGGTCTGTGAAAATTCGAGTTCTTGAGTATAACGTACAGTAGCGACCGCAGCGCTGCTTTGTAAATATCATATGCTTCGGCGAAATCCGGATATTAGTTAATTATTTACTTACATTATCTTAAAAAGGCTCCTGGGACTCAAGTAATAGTTCCCGCAAGCTTACTGGATCTCTAGCTTGCTGTGTCCAGTTTCGAATACTAAGTAGGCGTGTGTCGGCCTCAACCTGATCATTCCACCGGAGATGAGGTCTGCCTGTGCTTCTGGTTCCCTCAGGCTTTGCGTTTAGTACGGGCTGGAGCTTCGATGTTAATTTGCTCTACATGCTCTAGCCATCTTAATCGTTGAACACGTAGTTTTTTGACCAGTGGCAAGTCGCTGTACAGCTCGTATAGGTCGTCGTTGTATCTTCTCCGCAAGATACTTATTATTTGGCCTGTCGACACAAACCGGTCAATATATCGTACAAAGAACCTTCCTCTTGAAGTTTCCAAGGGATCCTTCATCCACCTGGGAAAGAGTCCATGCTTCTGCACCATACAGTACGACTGGGATGATTAAGGTATTGTACAATGTCTGTTTGGTACCTCGCGATAGAGCCTTTTCCTCAATTGCTTACTTAGGCTAAAGAAACAGCGATTAGCAAGAGTAATTCTACGTTTGATTTCAGCAGTGTTAACAGCAGTACCCAGATAGACACATTCATTCATTGACCACCTCGAAGTTATACCTTTAAATGTTTACGTTTACGACCGAGTTTACGATGGGAATCGACTCTATTTGATGATAGTAAATACTTCGTTTTGCCCTCGTTAATCACAAGACGCTTTAGACTCGATACCGGAAAAGGCACACGTAACTGCTCGTTTTGTTCTTTCCAAAATGTCGAAGTCATCTCCATATCCAAGAAATTGTGTGGATTTTTGAGAGGGTGTTGACTCTCTCAAGAACAATATTGAAGCAGCTACATGACAGTGCATCGCCTTGTCGAAGTCCTCTGGTGGTTTCCAAGTTGAAGTTGAGTCTCTACCAGAGTTTCCAACGTCGTCGCGTCGTCGTCCTGATAAGTCGTATCAGTTTAGCAGGGATACCAAATCTCGACATGGCAGTCGACACAGTATAATTCGTTCCTGTTGACATTGTCATAGGCTACTTTGAAATCTATGAACAGATGTTGCGTTTTAATTTTATATTCTAAAGTCTTCTCCAGGATCTGGCGTAGAGTGAAAATTTCGTCGATGATAGATTTTTCAGGCCAGAAGCCACACTGATAATGGCCAATAAGTTCATCTGTCAATGGTTTCAGGTGTTCACATAATACGCTAAACAGGATCTTGTAGGCGATATGTTTAAAAGGCTGATGCCTCTGTTGATTATTTACTTAAACTTAAATTTATCAACCACCCTAAAAATAGTGCACTCAGTGTAACGAATATTGCGACTTAAAAACAATATGATGGCTAAAAATACAATTTGATCGTATGCAAGTATTACACAGACGGATAGTCCATTGCAATTTTCCTTTTCCAAAACAAACTAAATACATGAAAGCCAATTTGACAGATGTTACTTCACCTGAAAATGACCAATAAACTGTCAAAGTTTACAGTCTCTATTGGAATACCCTTTACAAATTTTGTATTGAATTCTTATACTTCTGATACACTTAAAAATGTATCATGAACACGATTATTTTTTAATTTATAGAAATCTGAAAGAGAAAACAAGGAATTTTTTGTCAAATAGCTGACTGTTACCGTGGCATGATGAATAGTTGGACTGTCATGCGAGAGGTATTGGATTCAATCCCTGCTTGTACCACCAACAAGTTTTTTCACGGGTACTGCCTCTTGCGAGAAATTGACAAATCCTCTAGGAGTAATTCTTGTCATGAAAAGTGCTTTCTCAAATAAGCCATTCGGACTCGCACACAGGAATGGTTGAGATTTGTAAGTCACCACGCCCTGGTTCTGTAAGGACTGTTGTAATTTTAGTTTAGCCGACAGAATACCCGTTAATAAATCCTAAGAGATTGGTGGGTTTATGCCAACCTTTTAAATTTAACACTTAGGTGTCAGTTCATTGGTAGGTAAAAATTGTATGACAATCAAAAATTGTATCATGTTAAAAACGTATTCAATCTCGAAAACTATACAGACAACTATAAAAATTGAAACGCTTGTTTATAAATTGTGTGTGTACACGTTTACACAATTAAACAATTACCGAAAACCTTACAATCTTGTCTTGTCAATTATTGTTAAATACATTTTATGACGGTTAATTAAAAGATGATGCTTTGGCAGCTAGAGTACCTACACATTATTGTCTGAATCAAATTGTATGAATGTTTTTCAGATCTAACAATGTTGAAAGACTTGACACAAGAACTTGACACTTCTCAAACAAACAAACGCACTCATTATACTTTTTGACTACTTTTAGGTTCTACGTATTCTATGGTTTTCAACCCTGGTAATATATAATAATTTATACTCCATTCCCATATGCCTCTTAGGAAATAGATAATTTCAGCATGACCAGCCCTCTGTTCCTATATTTCCAGAACATTTAGTCATTATATTTTTGCAGAAATTACGGTAATAAAAAAGTGTTATCAATTAACTGTATCTTAATATACAAAGTACTAGCCTAAAAGATAAACATAGGCATACCGGCAGATGTACTGTACATACTTAAATAAATAAACAAGACTCGCCTCTTCGCTAAGAACTTAGCTGCGAAGATAACAATTTGGTCAAAACACTATGCCACAAGCTAAACATTATTTCATATCGTTTATTCATTTAGTTTTCTTTTAGATTTGAACGCCACAACATGTGCTGCAGTTCAAGAACAGCTATTCGCGGTGGTGCCGCCGCCACCGTCTCCGGTATGAGAGTCTTTTCGGGAAATACATTTTTTAAAATAATACTTTTTGCTTTGATTGTTTTTCGGGTCGTTAATTCGCAAACTACAACAACGTCAGCAGAAAGAACAACTTCAAAATACACCACAACGGACTCTTCAACAAGGTCAATAAACAATGATAAACCTCTTTTCTGCAAGTCAGAACCTTTCAAAAATGGGACCTTACGCTGGAATCAGGCCGAAGTCGGAACGGCAGCCATTACCAATATACCTTGTCTGCAACGAAATGGACTTCCGCTCACTCGAAAATGTCAGCTTGACAGTTTCTCGCAGCCACTTTGGGAGGACATTTCTACGAAATCGATAGATTGTTTAGAATTGACGCGACAGAAGCTGATAACTAAATTTCTGATGAACTTGGAGCGACAGGCATTTGTTGAGAATAGCACAGCGCCAGCAGAAGCAATTAGGCTTTTGAAACGGAATCTCAGAGCGAAGAACATCAAGCTGATTCCGACTGACATACATTTCGCTTGTAGAATTGTCAAACAAGCTGTAGAACGTGCAAAATCAGCTGATCTTTGTTTGACATTGCTTGGCATGTACAACAGCCTTATGGGAGTCGATAGGGAAGTTCTTCGGGCGTCGACAATATTCAATTCTACAAACAAATTGGTTGCCAGTTTTGAATCTTGCGTCGATGGAACTTATCGAGAGAGGAGCAGTGCTCGTTGGGAGGAGCGTGTCGAAATGCTCGAGCTTGGTGATTTGGGTGTGAGAGCACATTTGGCTCAGAATTTGAGTGTTTTTCTCATAGATCCCAATGTAGCTAACGTCTCGGGAATAGCACTTTATGATCAACCATTGAATAAGGATCTTGGTTCAAAAATGTTCCGAGAGGAATTTGGGGACTTCTATTATCGCTTCCTATACTCGAACGAATCCGTTACTAATTTGCTCGAGGACAAAGGACTCCAGGTAGCATCGTTCTTCCCCTACGATCTGTGGAAGAATTTAACGCAGGATCTATCCCACCCTGGTTTTGTTATCATAAAAGTCTATTCCAGTGATGTCCTCTTTCTGCAGCCTTCACTCCGGACCGACCGAAAAGTGTTCAGTAAAATCGCATCGGTGACCATACCAGGGGTGAGTGGATCATTCGATGGGTTTCTTCCCGTGATATTCAGAAACACTGGTCCATCTATCAGTCATCCAGAAACTGGATGTGGATATTGGAACTATGAAACCTGGTTGAGTGATGGCATTGTAGTGCTCGAGAAACGCGGAGACCTTGTGGCTTGTGGAACACACCATATGACCCAATTTTCCTATCTCATTGGGGGAGATTATCGCTTTGCGGATTTTTCTGAGAATGTTGTAATAACCAAACTTCATTTACGCGCCCTGGACATCATCACCCTCATTGGTTGCACCCTGTCAGTGATTGGACTGTTGGGAATTTTTATAACCAGCATTCTTTTCAAATCCTGGCGTTCGAAAGCGTCCTCGAAGGTCCTTCTGCATTTGTGCACAGCGATGATATGTCAAATGGCCATTTTCTGTTTCGTCAACACCAACGACATGACCGAGCAGTTGGTGGAGGATCGAGACTACATTGGATGTGTGGCAGTGGGGGCTCTTTTGCAGTACTTCGTCCTGGTTCAATTCACTTGGATGCTGCTTATTGCTTTTTTCCAGTTCCAACGTTATGTTCAAGTATTCGGCTCAAAGCCCAAACATTTTGTGTTGAAATCGGCCATTATTGGTTGGGGGGTACCAATAATCCCACCAGCAATTCTCATAGCCGTTGATCGTTCATCATACATTCCGGATTTTGAAAACGATAAATCCCTGATGTGCTATCCCTCGGGACATGGTTTGAACCTGGGCGTCGTTCTTCCAGTCACCCTGATCATCATGGCCAACTTTATTATATTCGTGATGGTCTTTTGGAACATCAGCCATACTATGGAATCATCTTCGTCAAAGGTCAATGAGAAGAAAAAAATTTTGCGTCAAATTCGGCTTTTGATCATGATGTTCTTCCTCTTTGGATTCTCGTGGATATTTGGACTTTTGGCTGCAATGGAAGCGGGTTTGGTATTTTCGTATCTCTTTTGTTTGACTGCCACTTTAGAGGGATTTGTGTTGTTTGTGTATTTTGTTCTGCTCGATCCAACTACCAGAAAATTGTGGTCAGAATTGTTTGGCAAAGATAAAGACAAGTTAAGAGATTCAGAGACTATTAAGTTGAGATCAGGAACTAATACAACGAGTGGTTGAGAAAATTGATATCAAGATCAATATTGAGATAATATCGAATATGAATTTTTATTAATATATTTATTAAATGCACGTGTAGTTTCCTTTTAAGTCAAATCATTGTTTATTATCGTTTTCGAAAAATAAAGATTTTAATTTATTGTAAGTTTTTTTTTTTTTCTTTGAGGAAGTAAATAAATTACTTTTTTATTGGAAAGATAAGAATGTGTAGCAGTGGAGTCGAATATTGTTTATGGTAAGCTTAATTTTGTGATTTGTACAGTCATCACTACATTAGAATTTTAGAAAAGAATTATATTTTTCGATCCACACATGGATTGCGAGTTTCAATAACAGAGTTTTAACCTACCTTATTTAAGAAGTTTTTGGAGTTATTTTTGATTAAAAACGATTGCAACTGAAATAAATACATTTGTATTTAAAGAAGTTTGTAAGCCCGTTTCTTTTTATTTTCAATAGTCAGCTGTTTGGCAAACAGTCACTTTTGATACTGTAATCTTTTGACATTTGACAAAATAACACTACGCCATGGCTAATACAACGATATACGGCATTTTGAAAAACTTTTGGTATGTCGTGCAGCTCTTTCTCGGAAAGCAATAGTGAAACTTGTAAACAAATTTGAGACTTTGGTAAAAATAAATGTGTGTCGTTAAATAACAATTGGGAATATTACTGATAAAACTCGCAGTATCGAAGCAAATCATGGTTTTTCGATTCCCCGTCAATCTTAAGAAGTATGCATTCCAAAAATAAACATTACAGCGTATTTTGCATAACGACTAAGGTTTTGAGACTTTCAAAGTTCAGGTAACATAATAAAGCCTTGGAAATCAGTCCTACATATATTCCTTGGCGTCACAGTTGTTGTAGCTCACTGGGTTATTAAAATGCAACTAAATTATCCAAATTTTCAACGGAAAGTAATTTCAGTGCATATTTACTTAGGAGGCTATGGTTTTTAACAGAATTGTTAAAACCCAGTAATTTTCATTGAAAAGCCTTAAATACAAGTGTCAGTGCCCTGGGCTAGCTGGGTTTTTATGGCTGGAATTGGAAGATATTGATTAGGACAACGTTAATTTGTCTCTTGCAAAGGCATTGAGTTGACAAGTACAATTGCGCTGATAATCATATTTAAGTTATTAAAAGCATTTATACAATTTAAATTTGAATTTTTAGAAGAACTAAGTGGAAGAAAAGCTACCACAAAAGGTTAGTGATTGATACAACTGAACCAAATTGGCTCTAAGAAAGTTATTATTTCTTTGAAAACAACCACAAACTAATGGCATAAAATAGTCAGATATACGAATGGGCCACTTACCAGCGTCATTTCTAGAAATAAAGCTGTTTCCAAATTGATTTTGCAATAAAATGTTGGTTAAGGTCTTTGTGGGACAAGTTTTGCCTTCTTTTTGAAGTCAAATGCAGTCACAGCTGCTCCTTCTTCATTTGGATAACGGTCCACATTGGTGTCCTACAGTTTGGAATATGAAAATAATAGGGAAAAACGGAGTTGGGTAAAACAGTACACATTTTCGATGTGCGGTTGTAAAATGAATCTCTATACTTGACAGTACTTCCGAAATTGAGCTCAAGGGTAAATTGATTAGCATTCCTGGAAGTGTGGGTAATACGACTGAATTGTTTGAGGAAGGGAATGCAACTGTATAATTTGACCCAACACTGTTTGTAAAAATATCGAGAAAACAACGAACGGCATCAAACATAGCGGCGGTGTTCGAGTGATGTAATTTTTTCGCTAATAGTTCTATCGCCTATCATTTTCAAAGCTTTCTTTTGGATCCTATTTAAAAGACTTAAACTTGTTTTCACCGGCCCAAATATGCGAGTTATATTCAAGTTTTGGACGAATGAAGGCTTTGTAAATTACTTCCACATCAGAAGGGGTGACAAATTTCTTGCACCTCCGGCCGCGCCGGACCAATCCTAAGCACCTAGAAGCATTTTTGCCAATGTCGAATATGTGATCTATGATAAACATATTGAGTACTGAAAATTGATTAGTTTTCTGGATTCAAGTGCCACTCATGGATAGTGGCACCTGGGGTGGGTTATGCCTTAACGACAGCAGACAGCATTGAGTTTTTGAAGCATTAAATTCTGCACAGTTAGTAATTGTCCATTGGATAATGCTGTCATATGCTGCTGTTGAAGTTTCACATCCAAAGGACAAGGAATCTAAAAACGAATATTAAAAGCTGAGAGTAATGTCGTCAGCGAAACAGTTTAATAGATTAGAAATGATAGACAGAAGATCGTTTATGAATATAAGGAAGAGAGTCGGAGACAAAACGAAGCCCTGAGGAACACCAGCATTTATTTTATGAATTTCAGACTTGAAACCATCCAATACAATTTCTATTGAACGGTTAGAAAGGTAGATTCTAACCAAAAGAATAAGAGATTCATCAATACCAAAAGCACGCATTTTTGTTAAGAGAGCAAACTCTACCAAATGCTTTTGAAATGTTAAGTGCAATAATAAACGATGTAAAGATTTGTTTCTCTGTTCGGTTAGATAAACCATTAAATCACCAATGGACCTATTGCTACAAAAGCCATACTGCCGGTCATTAAGAAGCTTTCGTTCTTCGAGATATTTCTTAAGCTGGTAATTAATTAGCGTTTCTATGACCTAGCAAAGAAGGGGCGTGAGTGCTATTGGACGATAGTCTTAGAAATAGAAGGATTCGCCTTTTTTAGGGACAGATTGAACAATGCTGTTTTCCATCCACTTGGAAAGAGACCTGTGGAGTAGGGAAGATGGAAAGGCTTACGGTTATGCCAGCGCTGAAAAACACTTCTTCAGAACAACAGGGAAGATATGTCAAGGTCTTTCAGTACTCTTTTAACTGCAAGAATGCGAAATCGTTTACGCTCTCAAAAACAGGAGGACTCATGAAATACTCTGGTAGCGTCGAATTAACAGCTTATTGTGCTGCAAGCATATTGGCTTTATCAATCGAGCTTACATAGGGAGGACACATGAAATACTCTGGTAGCGTCGAATTAACAGCATATTGTGCTGCAAGCATATTGGCTTTATCAATCGAGCTTACATAGGGAGTCTCATTGTGGACGAGCGTTGGAACCGAGGATGACGTGGTGTTTCGTACGTTGGGAGATTGTAGAATTTTTTTCCTTAATTTCAGGACATACAAAAATTTTGTTAATCGAATATGACCGTTGCAGATCTTTCTAGCTTGTTTAAACTTATTCCGATATTCCACAGTGTGGTTAGCTTTATAACAGACTAGCGGCCCGTCCCGGCTTCGCACGGGTAGACATAAATAGGTACAGATATTTAAGTTAAGTTCTAATGAAAAAAGAATTATTAAAATCGGTCCAGTACTTTTTGAGTTTATTTGTTACATACAAAAATACAAATCCTTCCTCTTTATAATATTAGTGTAGATTGTAATATTATTCTGTGTTGTTGTTTTAAAAGAATGGTGCAACATGCAAGCAAACCTACATTGGAAAAGTCTGCATGCTCCAGTAAATTCTGTAAAGAGCAATAATTTTGTATGTAAGGTAGGCAAATAACCTCCACATATATGCCCTACGATGGAGTTGAAGGACCACCAGCGGATATAACAAATGAAGTAGTAACATTCGCAAGTAAGAAAAATTTCAATATTATCCCAGGGTGCGACTCCAATGCATGTACAATGGGGAAGCACCGATACAAATACTAGAGGTGAATCCCTTTTTCAATTCATCGTAGATAACAATCTATGTGTGGCTAACCGAGGTAATACACCCACCTTTGTCACAAAAAATCGGAAAGAGGTGCTAGATAATACCCTCTCAAATAATTCTGACTCCTGTCAAATTGATCATTGGAGGGTTTTAGAAGAACCTTCCTTTTCTGACCATCGTCTCATAGAATTTAAAATACCTAACGTTGATATACAGCACAAACCCTTTAGAAATAACAGGCGCGCAGACTGGCTTATCTTCAATAGGGAAATTAGTAATAACATCAAGCACGTTAACACCAACGCCATTCTGGGACCAGACAGTCTAGAGAAGGCAACATAGGATCTCACAGAGACTCTGCGTAAGGCGTTCGAAACCAGTTGTCCAATCAAAACAACTGTGAAGAAAAACAGTAAACCCCCCTGGTGGACAACAGAACTAACCAACATTAGAAAAGAAACAAGAAAGCTTTTCAACGCTGCTAAAAGAACAAGACTCGAAAGTGACTGGGGCTGTTATAAGACTAGTCAAAGAAAATTCAAAACAGAAACCCAACGAGCCAAACGGAGCTCGTGGAAAAATTTCGGCAGCAATATCGAGTCAGCTAGGCTCAGGAAAATCCTTTCGAAAACCTCCACTTCTGTTGGTTCTCTAAGGAAACCCGACAATGACTGGACTGAATCAGGTCGCGAAAGTCTAGAACTCCTGGTTGAAACACACTTCCCAGGTAGCAAACCTAGCCCTGAACGCGAACCAGATAACTCTTCAATTTTCGAGTATGAAATCCCTACGGATTTTATAATGGAAGAAAAGCTAAACTGGGCTATTAACTCTTTCTCCCCTTATAAATCTCCAGGCCTAGACGGCATTTTCCCAATGATGCTGCAAAAGAGCACTGAATTTATCACTCCACACCTGATAAACATCTTTCAAAGTAGCATTAAATGGGGGTATGTTCCCAAGACATGGCGTGAGGTAAAAGTCGTCTTTATACCAAAATCCGGCAAACCCAGCCATATTGAACCTAAGGACTTCAGACCTATAAGTCTCACGTCTTTTGTACTTAAAACACTAGAAAGACTTATCGGCATATACATCCGCAGTAATTTAAAACCGAAGACCATATCACCCTTTCAACACGCCTACACAAAAGGAAGGAGTGTAGAAACGGCACTACACTGCGTAGTTAGAACTATAGAAAAGTCACTTGACGTTAAGGAATACACTCTTGCTTCATTCCTGGATATTGAAGGAGCCTTCAATAACGTCCACAGTAATGCAATCGAGAAAGCACTTAATGATCAACGTATAGAAGAAATAGTTATCAAATGGATCATGAGTATGCTGAAAAACAGACAAATACATAGCGAGCTTGGTAACGCACATTTAGAGATGTACGCATCTAGAGGAACCCCGCAAAATGGAATTCTCTCACCATTATTATGGATCTTAGTGATGAACGAGATCCTAATAAAACTTAGGAATTACCGTATAGTAGTGGTAGCCTACGCTGATGACTAAGCGCTTTTGGCGACGGGTAAATACCTTACCACTATTAGCGAACAATTACAAAGCGCATTATCAAGGGTCAGCAACTGGACCAAGAAATGCGGTCTTAAGGTAAACCCCCTTAAAACAGAACTGGTTCTTTTTACAAACAGGAGGAAAATCCCTCCGTTTGAAATACCAAAAATAGATAATACAACACTAAAAATCTCCGACCGAGCTAGATACCTCGGAGTTATATTGGATAAAAAACTCAATTGGGGTCCAAATATCCAAGAAAGATATAAGAAGGCCACAATCGCACTCTACTCATGTAACAAGATTCTGGGTAGAAATTGGGGACCGAACCCCAAAATAGTCATGTGGATGTACACCGCCATTGTCAGACCGATTCTAACTTATGGCGGCTTGATTTGGTGGAAAGCGCTGGAGAAATCCACGAATCTAAAAACACTTACCAAAGTACAGAGAATGGCTTATATCTGTACTAGTGGTGTGATGAGGACTACCCCAACTGCGGGTTTAGAAACGATCCTCAATCTCCCCCCAATAGATCTATTCGTCCAAGAATCAGCAGCAAACAGCGCCCTCAGGCTCAGTCAAACTAACATCTGGAAAACTAGCCAGAGTGGCCACGTAGCTATTCTTACGAAATACGTAGACAACAATATCTGCACAGATTATATGACCCTTTATTTAGATTTCAACAAATCTTTTAGTACTAGGTTCCCTAATAGACTAGATTGGGAAAATAGTGTGCCCTACACCAACGACTCAACCATTACCATCTACACCGATGGTCTAAAATGGATACTAGAGTAGGTGCAGGCTTTTACTCTGAAAGCCTCAACCTTGCCAAAGCATTCAGGCTCCCCGACCATAGCAGCGTCTTCCAGGTTGAGATCTTGGCAGTGAAAAACGCTGCTAAACATATATCCATGATGGCGATATCACACGCGGACATCACTTTTTTCATTGATAGCCAAGCAGCAATAAAAGCTATCTCTGCCACCCAAATCAAGTCGAAGCTTGTCTCTTGCTGTCGCGAAGAGCTAAAGGTTCTTGGCACTGTAAAGGATTGTAATGTGTGCCCTACCTCACCTACGAATCTATGTGGGATATTGAAAGGCTTCCCCAAGCCGAAAAAGGTGATGGCTAAAGAGCCGATCTGCTTTCAAAGTTTAGAGTAAAAAAAACAAGGCTGAAGAGCCGAATTAGGTCTTTTCACTTCCAAACTGAAAGTGAGTTTTATTTAATCAAACTTAGGCTATTTATACAAAAATAATTTACTTACACACTAAGAACTTAAAGCTATACATATAATTACTAAAACATATATACATTATATTTGCATTCTAATTTGATGGGAAACAAATGACAGAATTGGGCAGCATACTTGCTATGTCATCAAAATCATAACCAATATGCATGCCCCTTTCATAATGCACAAATGTATCCAAATTCATTCAGGCATATTTACTACACAGCATGCAGTGCGTTGAACCTTCATGAATAGGTAGATACACTTGACCATCGTAAAAGTAATCTGAGTCTCAAGTGGCATTGAAAATTTTATTTGATAATTTTCTGGGGTGAATGAAATGCGAGTGCATATTATAAGAAATGGGTTGGCTATAGGAACGTGGAATATAAATCTATGGCAATGACCTGCAGTAAAATATAGTGTAGTGTATGCGCACTACATCCTCACTCTCTTAGAGAAAAAAAAAATGTTTGATTTAAAAATTTTTTTTTTTTTGTTTATTTTTTTAATCTATTATTATGTACCTCTTTGGTTTCATTATTAATCTTAATTTTACTATTTACACCATTTAATTCTATTACTTCGTATGGTCCTTTATATGGATTTTCTAATTTTTTCTTATTTCCTACTTTTAAATATACCTTATCTCCTACTTTTAATTGTAATGGGTTGGCAATCTTATCTACTAATTCCTTTCTTTCTATTTTACTTTTATCTAATAATCTTTTAGCTATTACTCTCATTTGACCTAATCTAAATTTCAATTCTAAGCTGTAATCATCAATGTTATATATAGGGCTTGTTATGTTATGAGCTAAGCTTTCTGGTAGTTTAGGTAGTTTTCCATAAACCAATTCAAAGGGTGATATACCTATGCTAGAGTGTGGTGTTGTATTGTAACTAAAGACAAAATAGGGAATCCACTCATGCCAATTGTTTTCTTTTGCAAAGGCAATTAGATATTCATTTAATACTCTGTGGTTTCGCTCTATAGATCCTAATGTTTCGTGATGATAGGGTGTTGATGTTATGTGATTTATCCCAAATAATGTGTAAACGTTTTTCATTACTTCGTTGATAAATTCTGTCCCCATGTCTGTTCTTAATGTTCTGAAACTACCGTGTCTAAGAAGGAAATTATCTACCAATGCTTTTGCTACAGTATTTGCGTCTTTGCTTTTAATAGGAATAGCTTCGACGTATTTTGTTAATTCACATTGTAGAGTTAGTATATATCTAAAGTCGTTTGAAGGTCTTAGTGGACCTACGGTGTCTGCTGTTACTACTTCAAAACTTGTTGTTGGTGTCTCTGTTAATACCAATCTTTCTTTTGTATTCCTGATTTGTTTGCTCTGTGCACATATTATGCATTCATTAACGTATTTCTTTACCATTTTGTTTAAATTTCTCCAACAATATCTTTGTTTTATTTTATTTATCGTTCGTTTTATGCCTGAGTGCCCACCGGCATGTGGTGTATTATGAAAATTCTCTATTATCTTTTCTTTCTCTTTATCATCAATAACTCTTATTGGGGGAATATATATCAATATTTTTAATCGTGCTTTCCTTTCAATTTTTTGTTGTAATTTATTATACAATTTTTTAAATTCATATATACTTATGTGCTTGAATATTTCGTCATTATTAGCAATTGCTAATTGGTTAATATCTTCTTTATTCATTCTGAATACCAGTTTCTCCAAGATCAGACCTAAATCGAGATTCGGATTATCACTGTATTCTATCACCACATCTGTAGTGTTTACATGAATTTTTGTACAGGCTTCTCCTGAATTAAACCTAAGTTTATATGAGGATTTTCGCTGATGTACTTCATGTTTTTGTCGCACTTTTTTAAATTTTAATTTTTTATTATTTTTAACTTCTGTTATAGAAGCACATTCCCAAATGTATATAGGTGTATCATTCGTTTTTAACTTTATATTTTTAACATTTTGGTTTTTTATATTTTCATTTGCTATTTTAGCTGATTTTGATCTAGTCATAATATTCACATTTGAAGTTGGGATCATTTCTTTTAATATTTCAGAATCAAGCTTGATACGTGATAACGCATCAGCATTTGTGTTCATTGATCCCTGTTTATAAATAATATTAAAGGTGTAATCTGCTAGATCTAATCTTATTCTTGTTAATTTTGATGATGGATTTTTGTGTGTAAAGAGACTTACTAACGGTCTGTGATCTGTTACCACAGTGAATTTTCTTCCATATACGTATGGTCTGAAGTAGTTTATTGCCCAATGTATGCCAAGCAGTTCCTTCTCGATTATTGGTTTATTCAGCTCATGCTTGGTTAAACTTCTACTGGCATATGAAATCGGGAGATCTTTACCTATCTCACCTTGTGATAGTACTGCTCCTAAGGCAACATTCGAAGCATCAGTTGTTATTATGAAGGTCTCTTCATGATTTGGGTACTTAAGGATAGGTGGATTTATAAGTTTGTTTTTCAAATTGATAAAGGCATTTTCACATTCTTCGCTCCAAATGAATTCTACTCCCTTTTTGGATAGCATGTTTAGTGGTCTGGCTACTGTTGCAAAGTCTTTTATGAATCTCCTATAATAGTTGCAGAACGCTACAAATCTTTTGACTTCCTCTGCATTTGTTGGTGTTGGATATGCAGTAATAGCTTCATACTTTTGTGGATCTGGTTTTATTCCCTCATTTGTTATTAAGTGTCCAAGATATGTTACCTGCGTTTGCAGCCAATTGCATTTTTTGGGGTTCAGTTTGAGATTGTATTTTCTGAGCCTTTGAAGAATCTTTATAAGGTTACTGTTGTGATGGTTCAGGCTACAGCCGAATATAATTATATCGTCAACATATAAGAAAGCCTCTGTGCTAAGACCTGCTAAGGCTACAGATAGCATACGTTGGAAGCTATTCGTTGATATTTTTAGTCCAAACGGTAACCTATTGAAGTGAAAATGTCCACGGGGTGTTGAAAATGCTGTTTTTGGTCTAGATTCTTCATCCAATTCTATTTGATGGAAGGAGCTAGATAAATCTAAGGTGGAAAAGTATTTAGCTCTGCCTAGTGTATCTAGTACATCATCCAGTCTTGTCAAGGGAAATTTATCGTCTATTATTTTTTTTATTCAATTGACGGAAATCCACAACTAAACGCCATTTCTTTTCTCCCTGGGAGTCTTTCTTCGGTACCACGAGCAAAGGTGAGTTAAATGGGCTAACTGAAGGTTCAATTATGTTATCTTCAAGAAGTTTATCTACTTGTTGGTTGATTTCTTCTATCTGTCCATTGGGGAGTCTATAATTTTTAATGTAAACAGGATTGTTGTCTGTCATAGAAATTCTTTGTTTGTAGAAATTATTTACTGTCAATATATCTCCATCTAGATGGAAACAATCCGCAAATTCCTTACATATGTCCAAAATGGAATGTTTTGCTTTAGTATCTGATATGTCGATATTCAGTTCTTTTATTAGTCTTTCATATTGATTTACTTTTTTGTTCTTTTCAAAATTCTTTTTAGATCAATAACATGAAAATCAGTAAGTGGGACTACATCTGGCTTGAATGGTTTTAAGGTAACGTCATGCTCTAAAGTGTTTAAAAATGCTATTTGAGTGATGCCTTTTGCGGGGATAATTGAATTCGCAATAAAAATTCCATTTTGTATTTCTTGATTGAGTACGATGCTGTCTTCCGGTACTTCAAGATTTATTGGATGCAGGGATTGTGTTCTTGCGGGTAAAATAATATTTTGTGATTTAGGAAGCTGTGTGAATATTGGAAAAATGAATTCATCATTTCTGAATAAAATAGATAGGGTAAAGTTTTCATAATCTATTTTACAATTGTTTTTTATCAAAAAGTCTCTTCCTAGAATACCATTCGTATTGATTGGGAAAGTGTCATCCACTACTTGGAACTTTTGCTCAATCTGTACGCCCTCAATTCTTAATTTCCCTTGTATTGAACCTATAGAATATACTTCCGAATCTGTGACTCCTTTAATCGTTATTTTATCTGTTATATTTATGTTATTTTCCGAATTTAAGCTACTTCTCTTCAGGATTGAGATATCAGCACCTGTATCAATTAAAAACTTTGGATCTTTTACTGTTATGTCAGATTGAGCTATTATATAATTTGTAAAATGTAGGTTAAGATTCAAGATTGCCTTTATTGGTTGTTTTCTAAACTGAGATCTGAGTCTCTCTGGGCTTCGGAGACTCCTTGTGTGTTTTCCGAACCTTCAATATAGTTTATTGTTCTTGGGTTTCGTGCATTGTTGTTTGCATTATTATATTTATTATTATTGAATCTGTTATTACTATTATTGCTATATCTATTGTTATTATAATATCTCATATTGTTGATATTATTACTACTATTGTAACTGCTATTGTTATTTCTATTGCTATTATATTTTGTGTTGAACCTAGTATTGTTGTTTTGATTATCTGATCTACCAAATCTGTTGCTATTGTTCCTATAATTGTTACCCCTGGAGTTATTTACTCTGAAATGATTAACTTGTGCAAACTCATTAGACGAGTCTAACTCTGCTGCTAATTGAATTGCTTCATTGAGTGTTTTCGGTCTAGCCGAGAAGATCGTTGACTTTGTTGGTTGTTGCAGCCCATTTTTGAATGCATTTAAACCTAATTGGTCATTCATTTTGCAGATCATTTCCCTATTTTCATCTCCTAGCTCTAACAAGTGCAGTGAAGTGAGCTCTGATACCAGAGTTTCTATTTTTGTTGCAAAGGTAGTAGTTGTGCTTAAATTTTGTTGTATAGTGGAGAGTTGTGAAATTATTTGAAGAGAATTTCTTTTACTTTTAAAAAGTTGAATGAAGATTTCTTTCAGTTCTTTGATTGTTTCGGGTTCTTTAACAGTATTTAATTTATTCCTAACTTTGTCGGTTAGTTTTGTTCCTAAAACAAATTTTATGAGCTTTTTTTTTTCATTTTCATCACTAAGAGAGCTGTCAACATAGTCTACTAAATTTAAAAAAATTGTCAGTTTTTCTGCTTCCCCTCCATACTCTGGGATAATTTTTATACTCGATAAAATGTCGAATTTTGCCATTTTTAATTCTAGTTTATTTATTTCTTCTTCGATTAATTTTTGATCAATTTCAATATATTCTTCGCCTATGTTTTCTGTATCTAATAGTTTCCTTTTATCATCTAATATTTGTTTCAATCTGACCAACAAATTATCTATAATTGTTTTCAATGCCTGGTGATTTGTTTCCTTAGGTGAATCTTCATATTTTCTATTAAATTCTTCTTCTAATTTTAATATTTCATCTCTTTTTTCGTTTAAATATTTTTGAGAATATTTTCTTGTTGGAGTTTTATTAAAGTTTGCTACTATTTCTTTTAATATTTTTATAGTGTTCAACATATTTTTAATCAATAAAATTCTTATTTGTTCAAATTTTTTTTTTTTTTTTTTTTTATATTGTTATATTTTTCATTTCATTGTTTACAATTTTTTGTACGTTAGTTCTAAAATAAAATTTAAAAATTTTGAAAGAAAGGTAGATTATGAATATAATTAAAATAATAATTAAAATATCTATAAATAACAGGTTTGAACTAACTAGATTGTTATTATTATTATTGTTTGAGGCATTAACAATCACCTCTTCTTTGGATGATTTTCCTCCCATTTGTGTAAAAAAATTTTTTTTTGTTTTTTTAGTTTTTATTATTTTTTCTGTTTGCTTGTCGCTGCAAATTTCTTGCTTTTTCGATGAAATGCTCCCTTTGTTCTTTGTTGGCTAATCCAGCTTACGATTTGCTAGCTCTGTGCTGACCAAAAGGTTAGTAGTGCTATCGATACGCTGGCGACTCACGATGCGTCTGTAGTAACTAAAGTCATTCTGTATAGCTGGGGTCTTCATCTTGTATTCATCGAATTTAAGAACGAATTTAAGAATTTCAGCCAACTGCTTAAATAGAGCCTGGCAAGATCGCCATGTAAAGGATTGTAATGTGTGCCCTACCTCACCTACGAATCTATGTGGGATATTGAAAGGCTTCCCCAAGCCGAAAAAGGTGATGGCTAAAGAGCCGATCTGCTTTCAAAGTTTAGAGTAAAAAAAACAAGGCTGAAGAGCCGAATTAGGTCTTTTCACTTCCAAACTGAAAGTGAGTTTTATTTAATCAAACTTAGGCTATTTATACAAAAATAATTTACTTACACACTAAGAACTTAAAGCTATACATATAATTACTAAAACATATATACATTATATTTGCATTCTAATTTGATGGGAAACAAATGACAGAATTGGGCAGCATACTTGCTATGTCATCAAAATCATAACCAATATGCATGCCCCTTTCATAATGCACAAATGTATCCAAATTCATTCAGGCATATTTACTACACAGCATGCAGTGCGTTGAACCTTCATGAATAGGTAGATACACTTGACCATCGTAAAAGTAATCTGAGTCTCAAGTGGCATTGAAAATTTTATTTGATAATTTTCTAGGGTGAATGAAATGCGAGTGCATATTATAAGAAATGGGTTGGCTATAGGAACGTGGAATATAAATCTATGGCAATGACCTGCAGTAAAATATAGTGTAGTGTATGCGCACTACAGCAC